>JAVRRP010000224.1:0-23414 GCA_036872775.1 Oleoguttula sp. CCFEE 5521
TCGGGCACTATGTCCACGGCGAGACCTTCTGCTTCTACCTCAGCCCTGCAAAAGGTTGTAAGCGTGTGCATGTGCAATATTTCAAAGGGTGGAACATACACGCGTGCTCGATCTGAGCTGAGGGTCGACGTGGGCTTGTCCTTACTTGAGGATTCAGTGAAACCATTGCTTTTGATCATGGGTGCTGCAATGACAGGTGCATCAGAGGTACTTTCCTCATCAGGTCGGCCGCTACGGTTGCTGCTGACAGTGGTGACAGTGGTGACAGGCTTCCGATAAGGTGATCTGCTTCGGGCACGAGCATTTGGGACTGTCCGGTCTGTTGGCGCCCGAGATCCAGTTGGCGGACGCGAGGAGGGTCCATTGGTCTTTGGTGCCGGGAGTGTCGACTTGCGATCAGCAGAATGGTCTTCGTAGTGGACCTTGAACCGCCTGGGATCCGAGTTGGTCTTCGCCGTGTAGTGGTCTGCACCTCGTGGCCGTTTCTCGCCAGTTCTTGCAGCGCCACTCCGGCGTGGCGATGGTGATCGCGATCGGAGCCTGTCGTTCAGACCTCGTCGTGGAGGTGGCGAAGGCGAGCGTGAAAGGGAGCCAGAACGTGAACGAGAGGAGGATGGCGACCGACGCTTGGACCGTAATGGCGACCTTGATCGTCCAGCACGGTATGGGGACCTAGCCATCGTTTCCCGAGTGCTGTCGATGTGCGGAGCTCGAGATGAAGTACCGCTTGGCAGTCTGGTCGAATTGTTAACCACGCCGTGTCTTGCAGAATATGTTGATGGCTTAGTTGCCTTCTCCTTGTCCCCGCTGTTGATCTCGCCTTCCGACAGCGAAGCGGGTACTGGGCCCATCTTGCCGGCTGATGCGAATGTTCCCGCCAGACAAGGCCCGGCTCGAGTGGGTTGAGTATGAGTTAGCGAAGTGTTCTATTGAAAGCTTTCGTGTGCTCTGCTGGTTCGCGGGAACCAGTGTGGAAGTAGTCCTCACAGGCTAATATCTGCTGCGCTCCCTGGGAATGCGCGCGTGCTGATGGGGAGTGTGCGACTGCTACTCGGATGATATTTGTCTTCTGTGAAGGTGCAGTCGATTGCCCTTGGTGTTCTTTCACTCAAGTCAAGTCACAGCGCGGAGCGGCAAGTGGCGGGACGGGTTGAGCCGCTCGTGTTAAATGCCTGAGGCAATCCATGTATGCCAGATCAGATCATGCCCTACTTCCCCCTGCCTCCGCACTGTCTGTGCTCACTCAGCCCAGCATGGACTACATCAACGTGAACGATACTTTGAATCCGGTGGACTCCAGCATTGCAGTGGGCAAGAGGCTTCCGGCGAGACCGAGCAAGGAGACCTCGGATCGAGCTTGCCAAACCCTTTCCAACGAGCCATAAGCATCAGAAGTGCACATTCCTGGACTCCGCAGAGTCCTGCAAGCCAATCCTGGCCATTGTCATTGGTTCTACTGCATCTCATAGCCTCGGTCCACGACCTGCGACCATCTCCTGGAGTCAATTGAACCATGAAACGCGCTCTTGGCTGTGAGGAAACACGGGGATGTTTCATACTGGACCCAATTCGGCTCGCCGACTGCAACGCTTTTCAAGCTGCAACGAAGGCCAAACGTTCATCACGTAAAGAACTGCTGAGACTTGACGCGAATGGCTCTGAGCACGCAGTTTTACTGATTCATGGCGATGGCGTGCTGTTGCACCTCTAGGCACGCCCCATGGAGGCATAGGTATAAGACCAAGTCGAGGTAAACAGTCCAACTTCTTCCTGCATCAATTCATTCAACCAGTGCTGCGCACTATCTCTTTACTCCTCACTCCTACTCATACAGTCCAAGTCCAGCATCTGCACCCACACACCTTCCCTTCAATCACAGTCGCTACCCACGCACACCTATCGACAACCTTGTCAAGATGAGGGGAATCACAGCCTTCTCCCTCTTCGTTGCCCTTGCGATTGCCGCGCCAGTCCCGGGCGGTACCTACGGCTCCTCAAGCGGCTCCTCCAGCACTGCGAGGGCAGAGTCTGGCAGCGGCTCAGCACCAAGCGGTACCTACGGTGGCGGCGGAGAAGGTGCTTCTGGCGCTGGCAACGGCGCTGCGTCCGCACCTAGCGGTGGCGCAGAGGCCGGTGCTGTCGAAGGCGGCCCTGCTTCGGGAAGCGCTGGCGCGGGCGCCGGTGCTAGCTCTGGTGGAAGTGCAGGCGGCTCCGCATCTGGTGGTCTCGGAGGTCTGCTTGGCGGTCTCGGTGGTGGCTCTGCAGGGGCCGGCGCCGGAGCATCAGGCGGCCTGGGTGGCCTGCTCGGTGGCCTCGGAGGTGGTTCTGCTGGAGGTTCTGCTGGCGCTGGCGCTGGTGGCTCAGCATCAGGCGGCTTCGGCGGTCTTCTCGGTGGCCTCGGCGGTGGAGCTTCTCATGGCGGCGCACAAAGCGGCGGCGGCGGCGGTTCCGGCTCCGGAGGTCTGGGAGGACTTCTCGGTGGTCTTGGTGGCGGCACTGAGCTTCAGGCGGCGCCGGAGCATCTGGTGGTCTCGGTGGATTGCTAGGTGGCCTTGGTGGTGGTGCTGGCGGAGGTGCATCTGGTGGCGCTTCCGGCTCAGGTGGTCTCGGCGGTCTCCTTGGTGGCCTAGGTGGTGGCGCTGGTGGTAATGCTGCTGGTGGGCTTGGCCTTGGCGCCTCTATCGGCGGTGGTGCGGGTGCCGGCATCGGCGGAGGCGCTGTTGGCAACGCTACGGCTGGCGGCGCGGGCGGTGCCGCTGGAGATGGTGCCGGAGGCGCTGGCGGTGCTGAAGGTGGTGCAGCCGGCGGAGCTGGCGGCTATGGTGGTGTCTCGGGAGGTGCTGAGGGAGGTGCTGAGGGAGGCGCATCTGGAGGTACCGCTGCTGGTGCCGAGGGCGGCGCTGCAGGTGGTGCTGGTGCTGAGGGCGGTGCAAGTGGTGGGTCATCAGGCGGCGCCGAAGGTGGAGCCTCAGGTGGTACCGAGGGCGGTGCATCAGGAGGTGTCGAGGGCGGAGCATCAGGTGGTGCCGAGGGTGGAGCATCGGGTGGTGCGTTTGGAGGCGCTGAAGGAGGCGCAGAAGGTGGTGCTGGTGCTGAGGGTGGAGCTGAGGGTGGTGCCGGTGCAGAGGGCGGTGCAGAGGGAGGCGATTCGAGCGACTCCGGCTCTGCTGGTGGGTACGGTGGCTCGTCTAACAGCGGCGCGCCGCCCGCCAGTGGTGCATCGGAGACGAGCCCTGGAGCTTCGTACTAGTCGGCTCTTGGGTCACTTCGTTGAGCGAGCCGACGAAGAGGATGACTCTCGGAAAGCAGGTAATGTAGCTGAGAAGCTTATGGCTGGCCAATTGGCCGCAACTCCTTAACCCTAAGTCGTTATACCTACGCTCCACGTCTACACCCGAACCTGATACTTGTTCTTCCCTGGCCGAAGTCATCACCTTAGCCGTGCATTTCGGCTCAGCACTTCATCACATCAGCCCGTTCTCCCTCGCCTTAGCCAGCCGAGCATAGATCGCTTGCGTCTTCACCGAGTCCAGCATTTCCAGAACTCTCGTCACCTTCCTCCCCTCTTCATCAAAAGTCAATACGAACATATACTCATTATCATAAGCCTCTCCATCAACAGCCGTAGCCGTGAGCGTAGCGTGAAAGTAGGCTCTCCGGTCTTCGACAGAGGCGAAATAGTCATGCATATCCATCTTCGCATGGATAAGTTAGCGTGGAGACATCACGAAAGTCCGAGAAGGGAAAGCACCTTAACGCCATGCAGCGCGCCCTCGATACCTTTGAAGTACGCTCGGAACTGCTCGTTGTTCTTCGATGGCCGCTTGAGCGAAGCGGGGAGCATGTCGTGGATGCATTCTGGCGCTCGAACCGCCATGATAGGGTCGGTTTTCCATGTTGTAAAGGCCGCGAGGAAGGCATCGGAAGTCTCGCGCATGGCGGCGGCGAGGTCGGAGGACATTTCGACGAGCGTCGAGTCAATTGGTACTGTTTGATAGATAGAGAGAGGTTGGAGATCAGATTGGAAGCATAGATTAGGAGTTCATGCTGCTACAAAGACAAGCAAGGAAACACTGACTACTTAACACCGTGTGTAGCACCGCTATCTCCGCGAGCCAAGCTGAAGTCCACGCAGTGTCATCTGATTCGGGTGGCCTCACCGGCGGATCCTCAATGAGGCGCGTTCAGCGCTGTGAGCGCCGAAGAAAGATCGCAGCAACATGTAATGGGAAGGGGTGTGATAGGAGCAACGACACGTGCCGTGAAAACAAAGACCTACCGTCTTCGCTATCTCGCCTCGCTTCTCCTCTGCCCTCTCACCCACCCTTGCCCTTCTCCCACATCTTCCTCTTCAGCATCAAAACCTCATGCTTCGTAACAAACATGCCGCCCTCCACGCCCTCCTCAGCACTCCCATCACCCTCCAGAGCAGCCATAAGCTTCGCCACTTTGCCGCCCTCCCACTGCCTAGCATCGTTGGTCCAGAAGACTCGTCTGATGCCTACGGCGTGCATGTACGATATGCAGCGATAGCAGGGCCGCGAGGCGCGAATGCAGTTGCGTATATCTATGTCGGCCGCGGAACATGGCGTGGGAGCAGAAGATGCAGCGGGAGGGGAGTGCGTGAGCTCATCGTGCAGAGAGCCGGTCGTGCTGGCAAGGCTAGCACTAGAGGACGAATTGGAAGGCACGCGCGACAGCGGCGGAGGGTCATCCTCCATCGTCGTGGCCGATACTGACGCCTGTCGGGTGGCAGGAGCTTTCGGTTCGCGTGGCGTGTAGCGCTGATGGCGTCCAAGTCTGGTAACGTACAAATCCGCGCCATTGAGTCGCGGATGGGTCTTGCGTTCGTTGGCGTTGCTGCGCGACTTTGTCGTTTGGCCAGTGGGCACAAGGGTGTGCTGCGTCGGCATCTCGTCGCTTCGCATCTTGCCGGACTGTACGGCGTCAGCGGAATCAGTAGCTAAAGAGGTCTACAAGACTTACTCTTTTATAGTCCTTCTCGAGTTTCATGCCCTTTACATGCTCGGAACGGCCGGTCCCCGTCTGGTCGTCTCGATGTCCATGATCGATATCGTTACTTCGTGCCTTCTTGCCATCATTCAATCTCGATCTAGAAGCAGATTGCACTCGCTGCTGCTGCTTCAAACCCTCGTGATGAACATTGCCCTCGTACTGATACCCCTGGTGGTACTGGTACTTCCCACCCAGCTTCAGCTGTTGTTTCTGTTTCTTCACCTTCCGTTTCTGATGTTTCTCTCCACCCAGGGAAGCCTGAAACGCCGGACCCTTCTCCTCGTGGCCCAGCACGTCCTCCAGGTCCCCCAGATGGAACCCATTGCCCCTCGCCTTGTACTCTGCCTTGACCATATCCAGATGCGGAATCTTCAAAACCGCACTCTTGAATTTGCCACTTGCCGCTGCCGGTCGACGCGGCGCTGCAGATGCGGTTGACGTAGCTGGCGAGCGCGGCGTCTCGTAGTCGTGCTTTCCGTTTATCAGCACGCGGTAGTTTGAAGCGCGGTTTTTCGCGGGAGAAGGTGCTGGAGGCCAGCTTGGAAGACGTGGAGAGCGCGGAGTGGATGGTCATCATCTCAGAGTGCATGGTAAGGGGCTCGTTGGTGCGGTGGCCGGCGCCGTTGGAGGTGGACTCGAATGCCTGTAACGCCTGCTGCTGGGACTGCGGGTACGGCTTCTCTTTCTCTTTCTCCTCCTTACGCTTCTTCAGCTCATTCTTCAGCTCCTGCATAGCCGTACTGGACAGAACACTGCCTGCGACGCGGCCGTGCTTCAGTGCGCCACCATCGAAGCCGGAGCGGTAGTCATTGTATCCTTGACCGATGATTTTGCCACCGCGCACGATAACGCAGCCGTGGCGGTAGTGGAGCGGCGACTTAGCAGCCTGCTCAAGGGACAGCGTAAGGTAGTTGTCGGTCTTCATTTTGATGGAGTTAGGGTGAATCAGGATTGTGTGGTGATGACTTTTTCTGGTGTCTGGGAACGTTGACGTTGAGAGTTGGACGGAAGAGTATGTGAGATTAGCTTAGCCTGTCCAGTCCGGTATGCGTCCTGTTTGCGATGTGTTGTCGTCGTGAGCAGGCGTGTGAGAGTCAGTGGGCTGTGTGAGATGTGACTGTGGTTCGATGCAATCCGCTGATTGGCTGATACAACGCTGAAGCTAGTGAATGTCGGTCATCAACTCTCCCCAACCAGCATGAGGTAAGCATATGTTCGACATGATTCGATCGTATTGACATGACCCGAGTTGATATTCTTGTTGTGGTCACAGACGGACAGGAACTGGGACGGAAACAGATCGCATGGTGGAGATGCCTAGCCCAACCACTGGTCTGCAAAAACTCCATTCTATGTCCTATCCTGGGTATCTTGTGGCGCTTTCCACCCTTCGCCACCGTACACGAGCCGTAGACCCAGCCCACCAAAACCCATGAGATCCATCGCTATGCATTCGTACCCATCATGACCTGCTCCGCGTGATGCTCGCTCAAGGTTCATCCGCCCTCACCGTTGGCAATGCGCTCGAGGTCGCGCAGGGAACTCTACTCCTCTACCTCACCCTCTTCGCTACCTGCATCGTCTTGCTTCACGACCGGTGCTGGCTCAAGAGGCAGCGTCTCCCGCACGTCAGCCTCGTTTTGCCGATTGCCGTTCTGCACTCGCAGCTTCTCTTCAGTCACGTGTAGGTTGTGTGCAGCGGGTGAATCTCGTGCGCCGTTCGATATGTTGCCATTACTGTCGGGTTCGAGCTTGACGCGCTTGCTCTCCTGAGGTCGATGCGAGCCAGCTCGATGAACACCGTTGGCAGCTACGCCATTCGTCTCGGCCGGCACCTCGTCATCCTTGTACGTACGCTTCTGCCCAATCGAGCTCGCATTCGACAGCCGCCTCTCGCTTCCCGGCGCGAGCAGCTGACTCTGCGTAGCCTTTACAGGTGACACCGACGCCCCATCTAGTCGCAGCCTCGTCCCATCCTGCTCATCCGCCATATCCAGCGGCGTGCTCAGCCCAGCATATATACTTCGATCTCCTTCGTCCCCATTCGCAGCCTGCCCATTCTTCCCCGCCGCCCCATTCGCCTCCACGTAGTGCGTGCGCATATAATCCAACACCATCCTCACATCCCCAATCTTCACTTGCGCGCCCTCCCACCAAGGCCGTCCCATTTTGTCATCCGGGATCTGCACATCCGTAATCCTACACGCGTTGTAAAAAGCCGCTGCCGCAATCGTCCTACTAGAGCAAAGCAAGCACAGCATTGTGTTCGCTGAGTCAGAGACGAAAGCCCAGGCTGCGTTTCGCAGCAGCTTCTGGTGCTGCTGGTTGTAGTACTTCAGCATATCGAAGAGTTGGCGGTGCGGCGACTCGACGGTCAGGTCGAAGCAGAGGACTTCTAGCATGACATCCTCGTTATGTAGGATGCAGTCGCGCCATTTCCAGAAGTCTTTGCTTTGCTCGTCGATGATCAGATTTGGGTTCTTTTGCGCGATGCGACAGCATGCTAGCACGATCTCCTTCATCTTTCGGCAGCTCTCCTCGACTTTCGTCGCTAGGAATAGGGCTACAGCTGCGCTTTGGTAGTGATGTAGCTTGGGCACCCCATCCCGCACTGCTTTCAGACTACTGCGCATCAAGAATCGCTGGAAGAACGTCGCGGCTGTGCTTAGCGTGAGCTGAGGGAGCTTCAGCAATATCCCGACTTGGAGAATGAAGTTCACGCCCTTAGTACGGATGTCGCGTTCCTCGGCAGGAGTAAGACCATCCTGAATCGAAGGCGTGTTGGCAAGCTCGGCGGGCGTGAAGGTCCATTGCGCTTCGGCCTCGGCGAGGACGCGATTGGGGCTTTTGGGGCGCGTGCGATTGGCGGGATGTGATGGGGGAAGGTGATGAGTCGCCGAGAGTGGTGGCATGGTGGGCGAGTGTGCGAAGTATGGTTCCAATTGCTGCGTTTAGGGCATAGGTAGTGGTGTAGTGGTCAATACTAGAGAGCAATGCGCCGGCGCGGCTCTCATCGGCGCAAAGAGGGTGAGTGTACCGTGATCCTCCGACTGAAGCCGGGCATGTCAAGGTGGTGCATGCAGTGATGCGTCTACGGGTCTACAGTGACAAAAGAGTATATATTGTCTACTCTGAGGTGTTTGACCTCCACTAGAGTGAAGTTGGTGAACGCGAAATGTCTGATACCGACGGCGCACTTTCTATCACGGGCACTAAATGAGGCAAGTCCGCCAGGACTGTCACATGTTTTCGAATATTCCTACGCTTGCCTTCGGACACCTTCCTCCCACATACAACCTCTACAGGCCAGCGCATTCTTCTCCAGCCTCTCTCCTCCCTTCCCGTCCCTCAAGATGCCTTCCGGCGCAGGAAGTCCGTTTCCCCCTCCCGCCCCTTCACTCCCCACTACCCCTCCACCCCACCTTCCTCTTCTTCCACCCCACTAACCCATTTCCCCATCACAGCCGGCACGAACCCCATCCACAACAAGAAGCCGAAGAAGAAGCCCGCAGGCGAAGAGGACGAGGAAGACAAAGCCTTCAAACTGAAGCAAATAGCCGATAAGAAAGCTAAGGAAGAACTCGCGAAGAAGGCTGGCAGCAGTAAAGGGCCGTTGAATACGGGTAGTCAGGGGATAAAGAAGAGTGGGAAGAAATGAGCGAAACTTCCGAAGCCTAGACGGTGGGATGCGACGATGGAGGTATGAAGCTAGCAACGCGAGGGAGTGAAGACGATGGGCGTGGGGCGAGGGAACGCGAGGGGGCTGAGGTGTGATGCGCGAGGCACGTTACTCTGCACGGCTAGGGCATTGCGGACGCGGCGGCAGTGAAAAGCTGAAGTGACAAATAACAATCATGGACTTGGCTTGCGCCAGCAGGGCAGAGGATCTGGCGATTGCCATAAAGTCTTGTCACGACTACGATATTTACAAATGATGGGCCCTCACAAGGGCCAGAACGCCACGCTAAAGTCAATTCATGATCGTGAGAGTTCCTCCCCCGACCTCTTCTCCAGTGTTCGGATTCACTCCGCCCCTTCCTCGACCTGCTCGTAGAAAAGCAAATACACCTCGCGTTGCATGCCGAGCACATCGCTCGTCTTGCTCTCCTTGATTTTGTCGTCACTAATCCGCCACCACCGCTGCTGCACCTTCCTCTTCCTCCCCAACCCCAAAGCTTTAGCCGCAACGCTCTCCCGTCTGCTGAGTGGTCGCGCAGCCTCCCTCTCAGCAGGAGGCTCCGGCAAGCCAGGCGTAGGAATAGCGTCTAAAGGAATGCTCGGTGGCGGACCGCGTCGTGAAGGGTCGAGCGAAAGCCGATGTAAGGAACGCGATGAGGTCGTCGAGGTAGTGTTCGTGGATGTCTGCTCAAGAGTCGTGGGAGAGGTTGCATTGGCCGACAGTCGAGGGCTCGGCGCGGAAGATATCCTGGGACTTGCTGAAGGGCTGCCTTGGATGCTGTAAATCCCGCCTTTGCCCATATTGGTAGGCGTGGAGTATGGCGGACTCAGCCACTGTCGTCGAAACGTCTCGTAGTGCCCGCTGTTATGCCCGCCCTTGTGCGTTACGACGGACATGAGGCGGTATGTTTTGCGGTCTAGCAGTCCGCCTAGAGGGAGCGTTTCAGGGAAAGCGACTTTGGAGATGTTCTTGCTCGAGTTCGTTTGCCGGTCCCAGACTGAGCGGCTTAGGTGGATTGCTAGTACGCGGGGGAAAGAGGCAATGCGCGTGTGTCGCGTTATGCGGCGTTTGGGCGTTGTGGTCGAGTCGGGGAGTTTGAGGTCTTTGGGTGGAGCCTCGGGATCTGTGGACAGCGTGTGCTCTAGCACCCGCCTCTGTTCCTCTAGGCGCGAACGCTCTTCTGCCGAGGGCTGGCGGTTTAGCTGCCGCGCATTGAGCTGTAGAGCGTGTTCCAGTCGACAGCGATCGCAACTGTAGTCGTCAATATGCTCCACCTTGAGCATGCCGTCGAAGCAGTCGTTCAGACTTGTGGACGTCTTCTCGTTGGGAACATTGAGTGTCAAGGTCACGAAGGAGGAAACGGAGGGCTTGGGTTTGAAGTGGCAGTGCGTGCACTCGACTTGCGATTCGAGTTTGCCTTCCAATGGAAAGACGACTGGCTCGGTGTCCAGATCCTTGTCTGGGATGTCGGCGCCGGAGTCTACGCGATCGGATTCAGATTCAAGGGTTGAGTTTGCTTCGGTGGGCGAGTCGTGTGCTGAGTCCCTGGGTCCGTTCGCTGAAATCTGTAGTGTCGGAGCTTTGGTTGTCTCCTCTGATGCCTCCAGTGTGCCTGCCGCCGGCCGACTCTCCTCTCCCGGCTGCACCTGCCCTGTCTCCACATTCCCTGTTCTCCGCCTAGCCTTCTTCCTCATCCTCACTCTCCGCCCCGCACTATGCTCATCCGCCAGTCTCTCCGTAACAATCTGCAAGAACTCCTGCGCATCCTGCTGATACCTGCTGATCCTCGTCCGGAAAGCCTCCTCCACCACACGCACAAAGCTCTGCGCAGAGATGGTCTTCTTGTAGATCGGCCTCTCATTCAGCGCATCCAGCACGTCCTTCAGTCCTGCCGTGATCAACCCCCTCTGCAGTCCAAGCAGCTTCCACTCCGGCACCTTCACCCCATCCTTCTTCTTCCCCTCCTCCTCCAGCGCAGCAGTCAGATCCTCGTACAACGCTGCGCCGTCCAATTGTCGCCAGTGCATTTCCCTGATCAGGTACAGACGTAATTCTGGGAGACCTGCTAGTGATTGGAGGACGGAGTTAATGAAGCAGTCGTTTGCTGGGTTGGACAATCCGACCACGCCTTTCTTCCTCCCACTGCGCGAGCTGTTCGCGGCTTCATCGTCGAAGAAGTAGGTTGGGCCGAAGACGTAGACGAGTGTTGCTGCTGCGAGGGATGCGCCGGCTGCGTAGGCAGCGACTGTGAGAGGTCGCTCGGGCATTACTGTGAGATGCTGGTCGGGCTTGGGTGGTACAGGGTCGCTTCAGCCAGCGCTGCTCGTGCGGTGACCGAGAGACTGCTGCGCCATGATGCTACAGTGACTTGCTGAATGCTTGCCTTAGTAGATTGCTCTCGCAGTGATGCGCTATGTCATGCCCAGGCGCGGCGCATCATCAGAGTGCTCGGCTAAAGTTATGACGCTCCATTGGCATCGAATTCGACATGGCCATGATGACTCGCGTGCAGCTTCACCGAGGTGCCGATGAGATGATATGAGCTGGGGATCACAGTCAAGAGGCAACACAAGCACACCTCACAGCCATGTCCCTCCCATTCCGGTCCAGGACGATACCACAGTGCTCAGCGTGCATCCGCAGCTATGCCTTCGCCGCCTTGGATGACCTCCCTCTCGCCAATACCGGGATCGGGCAACAGGTTAGGAGATCGTCGAAGAAGAAGGCTGTCGTCGCGACGACAGTGCCAGTAAGGCTGCTGAAGGGGGTCAAGAGCTTCGGGCGGAAGGGTATGGACTTCACATTGGGAAAGAACATAGCATACATCTAACGACATCCACAGGCGCCATAGTCCCCGTCTCCTTCGGCCGCATGCGCAACGAATGGTTCCCCCGCCGCATAGCCGAATACATGACCCTGCCCGAACAGCGCTCCCTTCGTCTGAAGAACACAACCTTCGAGCGAGACTTCCAGTACGGCGCTGACGAAGACCTGCCTATCCCAACCCCTGGCTCCGCCCAATCCCTCGGCCCAACAACAGCCACAACCCAGCCCTTCATCCGCCGCGCTCCCGAACTCGAGCGCCTTAGTCCAGAGCGAAGTATGCAACTCATCGAAATCTTCGTCCCGCAACGACTAGACTTCTACCGCCAGCCCATACCCGCTGAGCCCGAACCGCCTGCACCGAAACGTGCAACCCCTTCGATCGGCACAGGCATAGCAGCCGAGCTCTTCGCCGCCCGCGCCCAAGCCGAGGAAGCCAACAAACCAGTCAAGCCTGCTGCGGCTCAAGCAATCTACGGCAGCGTGAGCACGCAGAATGTGCTCGATGCTGTGAAGGCTGCCCTTGCGACGAATGATGAGAGCGCGAGGGTGGGGCTAGTGGAGGAGGATGTCAGGTTCATTGCTGGGCCAGAGGTTGTTGGGGTGGAGGAGGCGGGTAGGGTCGTGAAGCATGTGGGAGATTTCACGGTGGAGATTAGGGTCAGGGGGAGCGAGGAGGGGTTGAAGAGGCATGTGAGGGTGAATGCTCAGGAAGTGTGAGAGTATTGCGACCTGGAATGATGATCACAATATGGTCGTGAGCGGCACAACAAGTCAAGAGGGTTATCGATCACATTTGCCTTCTGATGTCTTGACGTTACATCCGCCTACGCTTGCAGAGGCATAGCCCGCACAGGGCGTAGGACCGTCGAGGTGCCATGGAGCGGACCAATGTGCAAGCCGGGTTTGGGCAGACGGAGGAAGCCGATCGTCAGCTACCTTATGGGTGCTGCGAGGGCTTGTCGCAAGGCGGTGCTCACGGGCATGTTGGCGTTGCCAGATGAGCTATGGGAAGGAGATGCAAATGTAGAAATGTGCCATCAAGGCAGCTGTACATGTACATACACAAACCAAACATATTACCAAGCAAACTCGTCTCGCAGCCCAGTCCCAGCCCGCACCGCTTCATCATTACACATTCACCCATCACCCCACCACCTAGCAAAGCATCAAAGCCGCCATCCCAGCAACGACCGCGCCAAGGACGCTCATCCCGACACCCTCAGGAGCAGCACCGGTGTACGGCACAATCGGGCTCGAACTCGCGCTCGGCTGCACCGCCGCAACACTAGTCCCAAACCCACTCGTCGGATAACTGACCACCACGGCCGTACTCGTAGTAGTCCCCTGCACCGGCGCCGCCGTCGCCCCGGCCGTCGTCGTAGCGACTGTTGTCGTGTACGCCGGAGCAGCACTCGGACTCCCCGCCGCAAGACCCACACTCATAGTCGTCGTCGCGCCTGGGACGGTGACGGTGGAGGTGATGAACTGCACTTGTGGGACTGTGATTGTGGTTTCGAGAAGGGTTGTGGTGGAGGATGAGGGGATCGTGAAGCCGAGGGATTCGCCGGTGGTGTAGGTGCAGGGGATTGTTATGGTGGAGCTGTAGGTCAGGGTTGTGATGAGGGTGGTGGTACTCGTGCTGTCCGGGGCGGAAGAAGCGGGCGTGGTGGACGTGGTACAGGTGTCTGACGGTGCCATAGAGGTGGTGGCGGTGATGGGGCTGACTTCTGTGCTGGAGGTGCCGGGGGCATAGGCTGGAGGAAGCGCGGAAGTCGTCTCGGCGGCGCTGCTGGTCTCTACGACCGCTGACGTAGTGACGGGAGAAGCCTCGGAGCTCGAAGGAGGATATGTCGTAGCCGGCACACCCACCGACGTGACACTCGAAGGACACGCAGTGATGATCGCCGGGTTCTCGGGCACATACGGCGCGCAGATGCCTTGCAAGTAGGAGGCAGCGGCTTGTGTCTCGCTGTCTGCACCAGACCAAGACTCGATGCAGCCCATGACGTTACTGATGAAGCCGCTGTTCTTGCAGTAGCATGTGTAATCCGAGTTGTCCGTGCATCCGGTCTGCCAGATCCACGTGTTCAAGCACTTGGGCAGAAGGTCTGGGCAGCTGGGGGTGGAAGTTGGGGTAGCGGGAATGACGGAGCTGGAGCTATTGGTCACGGGGGAGGCGATCGAGGAAGTGGGCGTTGAGGTGCCGTAGGTGGAGACGACGATGCCTTCTGTCGAGGAAGAGGCGGAGGTCGTCTCTGGGCTGACGCTGCTCTCCGTTGACGTGGTCCCGGCGGTGCTGCTGTTTGCATAGGTCGAGTATGCTGGGATGGTGAGAGTGGGTGTGCTCGAAGTGACTGGGGCGGTTTCGGTGCTGGCGGTGACTGGTGAGGTCTCTGTGCTGGAGGTGACTTCGGTGCTGGCAGTGGTCTCAACACTTGAGGCGGAGGTCGTAGCGACAGTGATGGTGGAGCTCAGGATGGAGGTCTCGCTGATGCTGGTAGTGGTCACTTCGGCCGAGGTCGCCGATGTGCTTGCAACAGTCGCAGTACTGTACGCTGGTACGGTACTGGACGCGGTCTCGCAGTTGAAGCCGATCGAGTGGATGCCGATAGAGCACGACTCACCATTCTTCTCGCCAGAGTCGCCGCCCTTGGGATGAAACGTCACGTTGGTAGCACCACCGCACTGATCGTTCTTGATGATGTTGCCGCCAGACTGGCACGTATGTGTGGTCTTACAAGTGCTGCCGTCAGGCATCCCGTAGTGGCAATCTACGTCGGTATCATAGTTCGAGGAGATTTGGTAGGTGTCGATAGACATCTGGGACTGATCCTCGCAAGAGATGGACGGCTTCTGGTTGAGTTGCCCGGAGATGCACTTCGACTGGAATGTGCGTTTGCTTAGAACGTCCCTCTTGTTTGGCGAGTCGCCGCACGTAAAGCCGGAAAACTTATTGCTGCCGTAGGAGTCAAAGGCCCCGTTATTGAGGCTAGACCAGTCATAGCCGCTGGACTGAGGAGTAGAACACTGGTTATCGGTGTTCGCGGGATTGGAGTACCTGCTCGCATCGAGCTGCCAGCCCGTAGCCGCGACACGCTGAGCAGCCAGGCCCGCTGTGAAGATTACTGCTGAAGTGTAATGCATCTTGAGTGAAATCTGGATGAAGGCCGCGTCTGTCCGCTGCTAGTTGAAGGAATGAGATGTTCGACGTGTATGCTAACACAACAGGGGAAGCGAGTGACCCTGTTTTCGGACGAAGAAAAGAACGAGAAGGACCAGTCTGACTACGAGAGATATACAGGGAAGACGAGAAAGGCAGAATGGGCGGGCATACCTTGGTCAAGACATGTAGTGAGATATACCTACCAGGTCTTGCCTGTGTTTCACGGCGACGAACTTGGTCAGAAGAGAGCGGGTTGGGTTGACCAGTCGGTTGCCAACATGGACACGGCGTGCTCTCCAAATAGGGATGGAAGACAATGTTTGGTCGTGGTCTCGTTTCAGGTCCAGGTTACCATTGTGGCTGCAGAGTCAGACAGAAGCTTGGTCGATGTTCCCCGGAGAAGATGGCATGGTTGTCGCGACTTCAGAAGTCGTCTCCTGCAATTGACAAAGGTCGCGGTGAGTCTGATGGCGCACTTTGACGTGCAAAGGCGCTTATACTTTTGTCTTCCAGCATTTCAGACCTCGTCGTTCCCGCGCTAATGCAGGTACCTCCTTCGAAACGCATCAGCGCTTCGCCTCGACCACTCTGCGTTTCAAAACATGCAATCCCGTCGAAGGATCATCCAACGCTTGCTTGCGACTACCATTGTTCGGGTCGCCGTGAGCTCGCCCGCTTCGCGCTCCATTGCGCGCTGCATCCGACCGGTCACTCCACGAGAGCGTCAATTGGCCCCGCGCACTCCAGTCGAGGCGCATAGAACCTACCACATCGACTGCAGCGTGCCCACAGCTTTAGCTTGTACATATATCGCGGCAATACACCAACGCGCTATACGGACCTGCCATGATAGCATGCTGAGCTCGACCACACTCCTCTTACCGCCCTCGCCTTCTTGCGACCGCCACCAGTGTACGGCGATAGGCCGGGTGCGGTTCACAGAGCAAAACAATAGCGTGTTTGGCACCGTCGCGAGCACTCCTCGTGCACGAGCGCTGTCATCGTCCAGCTTTTGAACACATGACACGTGCGACTGAGTACCAGAGCTATCGTTTCACCAATCGCTATTGACTGAATTTGCGAAGTTTGGTAACGTCCATCAGCCGACGACCGAGCAAACGATCGCATTTGTCGAAGCTGGTGCTGCCCATATCACTGCGATCGAGTGCGAAGACGTCTTGGAAGCGGTAGGGCCCCGCCATACAGAGGGGAAGACCTTTGTAGCCTGCGGAGTCTGAGTGGTGTCTCATGTGGCTGCGGTAAACGTGTCGGTAGGTCTGAAGTTTCTCCTGCTCACGGAACAAAGCAAAGTGTAGGCTTTGCCGAGCTCTCCTTGCAAAGTGCCATCATGGGCATCCCGGGCCTCACTGCTCGACTATCTGGGCGAGGCAATCTCGTCACAATGGTGTACTCCTCCGAGACTTCCTCCTTGTCGTCCCAGCACCAATCGCGACTTCCCGAAGTACTGATCATTGACGGACCCGGTCTGGCCTACCATGTGTACAAAGCGGTGCAAGTATCGGCCGTGCCAGGAAGCAGCATTATATCCTCGCCTGGGTATCATGACTGTGGCGATAGGGCCATTGCCTTCCTCGACGAGATGGAGAAACTTGGCATGCGCGTGTATGTTCCTGCGACACGCGAACGGTCGACCGTAAGCTAACGATACTCTACAGAGAGGCCATATACTTTGACGGCGTACTGCCGAGCCATAAGCTGGAGACGAGGCTTTCACGAATGCAGAGGCATGTAGACCAGTTGCGCAAAGCTGTGTTGAGCAGTGTGAAGGATGCCCGGCTCCCAGATGCGCCCTTTCTCGTACCCTCCGTGATCGAAGCCCTGTTAGAAAGCAACTACGCTGGTCTTGTCCGGGTCGTGCCAGCCGAAGCGGACGACTATTGTGCCCTACATGCTCGTCGACTCGATGGCGAGGGTGCTAGTCGACCCACGATTCTTACCAACGATTCCGACATGTTTGTACTCGACTGCGGCAAAACCACGCAGATAATGCTTTTAGCTAGCCTCTCGCGCAAGACTACAGTTGCGGGCTTCCAGTACGCTGTTGAGGCGTACTGTCCTGGAGAGATCGCCCATTCTGCCGGTCTGCCTGACCTCAAACAAGCAGCCTACTACATGGAACTCGACCGAAACTTGACGTTCGACGCTGCAGCTGCAAAGATCAAGCGAGTGGCAGGCAATGAGCCAGGGAATTATGCTTCGTTCTCTCATAAGTTCGCGACGTCTGTCGAGGATGCGAGAAATTTGTCGCCAGCAATTATCGTGTGTTTACAGCGCACGGATCCTCGAATAGCTGAAGTGGCTCATCAAGTCCTGCTGCCCGAAACGCGAGGCGGTCTTCCAATCATCAACGCTTTCATGCCACTTCTGCACGAAGATGCTACGAGATTCTCGGTCTGGAAGGTCGGTCACGATGTCCGCAACCTGGCATACCGCATAGTGGTTTCGCAGCGATCGAGTAAATGCTCTGTGCGCGAATATGTTCGAAGAGGCGCAGATGTCGGACACCGTGCTCAAGAGGTGACAGCAGACTGGACCCAAGAGGTGTCGGACGTACTGGCTTGGCTTGTCACAAGGATGCCGCAGGCGCCGCCAAGAGCGTCTTTTGCACAGCGATGGCATTACATTGGCACCGTGATGGCTTTGCAATTTTACAACGAGTACTATACCGAGCGCGCGACGTACGCGCGGGTGCTCAAAGTCCTGACGCATGGTGAGCCTGATGACTGGCTTGACGTGCACATTGCGGCCATGGTTCAAGCTGCTCTATATTCTATCAGAATGTTGCAGCATTTACTGAATCTTCATAATGCTCGGTGTGGCGTTAGTGGAGACCTGGCGCGCCTGCACGATCTGTTAGACGACATGCCCGGTATAGCTGGACTGTTCGACCGTAGCGATGCGGATACTGTGGCCATGTGGAAGTCAATTGCCGAAACCCTGGTACTCAGTGATGAGACGAACGAACATTCGGGAAGTGAAGACACGAACGACTCAAATGATGACACCGAAGATGTGAGAACGATGAGTAACAATCCATTCAGCATGCTGCCTCGGTGATCTCCTGGCTATCAAAGCCTTCAATGGATCGTTCCTCGATTGTCCGCAATAGAAACGAATCCGTGCGATCTCGCAGCCTCGTCACTGCAGCCTGGGCTTCGACATGGGGAGACTTCCTTCTCTCGACTCGCCGAATCGCCGAGCCCTTCGGCACAGGGTATATCCAACGCCAGACTATCATCGGGCTCGCCAAGTTCGCCCACTTCCGGCCTCATAGCCACGATGGGACCTTCAAGCCATCCATAGCCACGGGCAGTAGTGCAG
The DNA here is from genome assembly GCA_036872775.1 of Oleoguttula sp. CCFEE 5521. Taxonomy (NCBI): domain Eukaryota; kingdom Fungi; phylum Ascomycota; class Dothideomycetes; order Mycosphaerellales; family Teratosphaeriaceae; genus Oleoguttula; species Oleoguttula sp. CCFEE 5521. Next base: position 18,027 of record JAVRRP010000224.1, read on the forward strand.
TGCATGGCCCACTTTGATGGCTGACAGCATCATGCGCATGCTGGGAGTGTGTACTCAGAGCGTCTGAGCTTCGCGAACGCAAGGCACGACGGCCGTATATGGTACACCATTGTACAATTCGTCGGGGAGTTGTGCGCAAACAGGTCGAAATAGGTCCGCCACAGAAGTTGGTTCGCTGGGGATAGAAGCTTTTCCGACTTCATCCACCGAACATGCCTCTCGCCATGCCGAGGCTCTTACGCCAGCTCTGTCTGCTGGAGATACTAGGTCGTGGACCTCTGGGACCGACCACGTCCGTCCTATTTGGGCCGTCAGGGTTGCCAGGGTAGTATCTCGATGCGCTTGGTAGCAATTCGTGAGGCGGCATGGTCAAGTACTTGTTCAGTCGCTCGTTTCGCTCACGGTCGGCGTGTCCACGTACACTTGCTGCAGTGCACGTCCGATTCAGCGACAAAGATCCAAGCGACCCGGCACTGTCACTCCGTTGCTGCCGGGTTATGCCCAATACTGGAGATGATGGGGTGGATGCGATCGAGGAGGTCGAGGAAGAGGTGCTGCCGAAGAGGCGATGCGTCGAGTCCTGAGTAGTCTGCTCCGACGTAGAGTTGCACCAAGGGCATGAGTCTATTCGTCGCTCCCAGCCTTCCAGACGTAGCTTGGCGGGACAGTTGGCCAGATTGTGGTCGTCCTTGCAGGGTTTGATGAGCTCGTACCAGCGATGGGCGCAGTCTTGTGTCGAGACGTTGAGGCCGGCGACGCACATGGTAGCGGCTTGGTTGTGAGTTTTGCGCTGAAGAGTGTGATCGAAGGAGGAGGCTAGATGGTACAGATGGTATCCAGGCGACGACGCGAGCTATTGTATTTGTAGGATCAACCTGTCGAGCAAGGTGCGGCAGGTAGTTCAGATAGACGGCGGATCGTCCGGGACTGCACGATTTTTGATTGATCACTTATGCCAGTCGTGATACTATCGCACATGCACGCCACGGCAAGCAGTCAGGATTACAGGCACTCAGTCAGCAGCCAGCGCATGCCCACGTTGTCAATAAGGGAAGAGTGAGCCGTGGGAAGAAGACAGCGCATGGACGCCGCCTTATCACGGATCTCGCGGTGTGCTTCTACATCACATCTATGCCTGTCACTGCGTTCGCGTGGCATTGCGCACGTCTCCGAATCATTCTAGTGCTGTTAGTGCTGTTAGATCTATGTCCCGGCATACCGGACGACTAGCGAAGGGCTAGTGACAGCTAAGGATGAGAGCCGGCAGTAGCGTCTGAGACTCCATGGGCGTGGAACTAACGACATGAATTTGAACAACGACTACATTCACGACTGTCTCTCTCCAGTACCATGAGCCCGATTGTGACATTTCTGACGCTACATATCGCAACTCAACATCTGTATGCATGTGTTGGCAGACGATCGCTACAGATCTGCCACGAGAAGCGAGACCAGATCTCAAATATGCGGTTCGTGACACCCCGGCGCCGCGGGATGCGCTTCATGCATGCACCCCTCTAGTCGGACGCACCGGACTTCCTTCCACACCGCATGTTCTACTCGCCAATCCGTGGTCAATAGCAGTGGTGTCTGTGGTCCGAGACAGCACGGCCGGCAAGATCTAGACCTTGCCAAGAGGGGAGACTTGAATTCCTGCCCATTCGCATAGGAGTTCAGTTAGTATGGCAGCCGCGATGGAGCGAATGTTTGCCATCGCGAATCGATTGCTAGCATGCTGGATACGCTCGATGACTATCGAGACCTCTCGGCATCAAATGGCACCACTCGGTGCAACGTAGGATGATACTATGCAGAATAGCTTGTGCAGTGCGTCGGCCTATCGATGTGCTCGCGACGCGCCTGCGCGAGCTTACAGAAGCACACTACTTGATGCTGAGATAACCCCTTCACTCCCCAAGCCTTCCAATTGCCGAGAACGCGTCTTCCCATCTCGACTCGTGTACTGTGGCGATGGTATCTATGAGCCGGTTCCTGGCGACCATAGACATCGGAACATTTGCTTGACGTGCTATGTTCGCACTTCTCAAGTTCGATGACTTGTGTGCGCACTAGCGATCCTCGATCGCAGAATCGCACCGTCCACGGCCGGTCTCGATTCTGCACCAGTGTCAAGCTTCCCTCGGCGCGCGCGTGATCCTGGGCATTCAAGGTGGAAGCGACGGTCACGACGCTGATGCCCAGCTAAGCTACAAGATGGACCATGTGACACTGCAGTTCGCGGCCGAACGGTCGCAGGATACTATTCGCGAGATAGGCTGGTAGCATGCGCAAATATGCGTGCCAGACCTCAAGGAAAGATACTGGATATCCCTGGGGTGGAACACGCAGCTGGACAGCAGACCACACGTCAGGACTGCAGCATATCGCAGACTGCAGCCTATTGCAGAATGCAGCATATTACAGCCGACGCCCAACTGCTTGGCCGGCGTCGCTCGTGGTGATGAACCACTCTCAGTCGTGATCAGGTGGTGCTTTTGTGTTGCAATCTGGTCCACCGCATTCGCGATGCTCCACCAGATAGGTCGTTCGAAGGATGTGTTCGACATTGAGCGGCGCGTACTTGGCCATCATCGCCGCTTGGCCAGTCGTGGCCAAATATTTGAACATGTCCCGGACGAGGCAGATCTCAAGTCGTTGCTTCTCGGACAAAGTGGTCTGTGACGCAAATCGCGAGCCTAGTAGATGTGGCGTTGCGACCAAGGATGTGCAGAGCCTTCACAGCACCCCGTCGTGCTCGCCAGGTAGTCGTTTCACGCGCTTCTGCTCCCAGTTGTCTAGGTCTTTCGCAGCAAGTTTCTGTTGCCCTTGTTAGTCCATGCACGTTGCAATTACGCTGATCCAGTCTATACGCACGTAGTATTCCTCCTTCATGTCTACTTTTCGCTTGTCCTTCCCAATGCCTAGCCGCTCATCCTCTGTCATCTGCCGTACTTTGCGATCATGTCTTTCGTAGCGTAGCGCCGTTGCTGGTGTGAGGAAGAAGCTCCCGAGCACCATCGTGGCAATGAAGGGCAGGCCGAACAGAGCAAATGGGTGCTTCGATAATGCTGAGCGATATCGCGCTGGTATGGATCCTTGATATGAAGAGTGGCGGAAAGGCTTCGAGGGAAAGGCTGGCATCGTGTAGAAGCATTTGTAGCTTGGTTGGTAGAGCTCGAATCGATAGATGGCGGCTATACCTTGGTAATAAGCTACAGTCAAGAATTCGAGGTGGAGTCCGCAAATTGACGCCACGTGACCGCGCGCCGGAGTCGCGTACATTCACCTTCTAGGTATTCTGGTACGGGCTTTACATGTCCACTTCGCCGTACAACTTACAACAGCGATCAGACTATAGACGATGGTCGAGGTATGGCGCGCCGCACCTCCATGGCGTATGGAGCACGCACAAATGGCGTCGCTGGCCATACTTCACGCCACGCCGACATGCATCTCAACCGCGACGGTCCACCTCCATCGACCTTAGCAGCACAAATCGTCCACAACCAGACGAGGCCGCCGGCAACTCAATCCAACGGCGAGCAGGCCACCTTTGCGGGCCTCCTGCACGAGCTTTTGCACAACTCGGACGCTGCTCCAGAGACAGACGTTGCTGTAAACGTGCAGCTGATTGCTGTGGTAGTCAAGGCTGGACTTAGTGTCCTTACGCACGATAATCCTTTTGCTCGATGGGAGGAGCTACACTCGCAGGCTGGAGATAGTCTCAAGGTTGTTAAGGCTACGATCACCAGACAGCCTGAAGTCCTGGTCACTCCTATCCAGCCCGACGGACCCCAGCTCTTGCTCTGGCTCATCGTCCGCTTGCTGCCAATATGTGGTAACCCCCGGTGTCAAGATCTATTACTCACTGATCTTCTGATTGCTGCGATCACAGCCTTGGAGAAGTCGACTAAGCTATGGCGGGCCACGGAGATCATGCAGGACTTGATCAGGAGTTGTGTCGATGGTTGGTCTTCAGTCCATGTTATCTGGCGTTGCTGACTCCTCTAACAGATGCAATCATCGCATTGGAGTCTTCCGACGGCTCAATGGCGCGCTTAGCAGTAGTTCTGCCTCCTATGAGATGGCTTACGAAGCTATGGCCCAAGTCCGAGACTGCTATCGCGTTGCCACAGGATGCGCAGGTAGTCATTGACAATTCAATGCAGGTGATATTGATGTCATTGACACTATCCCGAAGTATCAAGTCCCACCCTAGGTGGCTTGACGAAACATGTCAGAGACTTCATGCTTTATTGTTGCGCGAACCACCGCGATCACGTCGCACGGATACTTGGAGGGGTGCCATCGTTGGCACGCTGGAGCTCAGTCGCGGAGCATCGCAGCTACCGATCTTGGCTGAATTACTGACCGATAGCGTGCAAATCTTGCCGTCCCAAGCGATGCAGCGTGGGATTGCAGAAGTGCTACGAGATGTTCTACAGGCGGGCTTGCCACAGTACGTGCAATATCTGGAGGAACCTATGCTCAAACTTGTGCGCGGCGACCCCTTCCAGCAGCTCGATCCCAGCTTCAAGTCAGTCGTGACTCAAGGGGTGCTCCGCGAGGTTTCAAGCGCGGATGTACCGAATAGTTTGCGTGACGCGGATCAAGACATGGTGGACATCGATGCACCACAACAACATCGGTCCCCAGCACAGGGAGCCGACTTGTCACGAGCTAGAAAGCGCCGACGAGTCCGTCCTCAGCAGGGCCAACATCAAAAAGAACCAATGCTCTCGAGGCTCGCAGACATCCTAGCGAGTGATCTCAACGATTTGCCCTCACTCGTGACTCGCGCACCTGCTGGATACGGCGGCCTTGACTTGTCTGATCAATGCGCGGTATGGGTGTTGTTGAATGAGATTCTACGGCAAGCTGAAAGCTCCAATGACTACGTGCCCCTGTTCGCATCTCTGCTGGATGCGCTGGAGCTGCAGAACACCAAGAAACCACGGATCTTGTGCATGCAGGCGATACATACATGCGTCCGCAAGTCGACCGACGCGACCACCATAGATCTGGCAGCCTCTCGTTTTGGTCGGGTCACTTTGAGGGCGCTTCACAGCTCGCTACGTGAGCTCCGCATAGCGGCGGCCCATTGCCTGCCGGCATTCCTCCACATTGACCTGGTCCCTGAGCTGTTTGCCCGCAACCAGCAGATTATTCTCCAGTACCTTCGCACCCTTTCTGATCGCGACGTCCCGAGCGAACTTGAAACGTTGATCGTAGCGTGGGGTCAAGTCGCAACTGTGAGTCGAGAGCATGAGCTCAATCTTGTCCTGCTGCAGCTGGTCGATCTACTCGGACATGTCAACCCTATTGTTTGTGGACTTGCTTTCTCAGAGATTGAGCGTGTGGCGGAAACGAAATCGCTCTCTATGGAGC
>JAVRRP010000225.1:0-23360 GCA_036872775.1 Oleoguttula sp. CCFEE 5521
CTCATTGTCTCGGATCCAAGCTCAGCAAAGGGCCTTTGGGCAGTGAAACTCACGCGCGAACTCTGGAAACGCCAGATCTGGAGCGATGCGAAAGCGGTGTCAGTCATGAAAGAGGCTGCGCTCAGTCAAGATGCCAAAGTCGTCACAGGCGGAGTGCGCTTCTTCTTGGGAGGCGATCAGGAGCGGGAAGAGGCTGCCGCGGAGGAAGACACGGATGACGAGGGCAACATTGATATGGGCAAGCTACGACATCAAGCGGGCATCAACAAGAAGACTGGCAAGCGCGCGAACGAGCTTCGGACAGCGGCTGCGAAGGTCAAGCGGAAGGAGAAGAAGAAGAATTCGCCACATCAATTGAATTTCAGCGCGTTGCATTTACTTCATGACCCGCAAGGGTTTGCTGAGCAGTTATTCCAACGACATCTGCAGCCTGCGCAGCCGAAAGTGCGGCTGGTACTGGAGCAGAAGTTGTTGGTGCTGCAGCTTGTGTCACGACTTGTTGGCCTGCACAAGCTCACGCTAGAACCGCTGTACTCGTACTTCATCAAGTTCCTTACGCCTAAGCAGCCTTCGGTCACGTCATTCCTTGCTTCACTAGCGCAGTCTTCCCACAGTCTGGTTCCGCCGGATATTCTGGAGCCGCTGGTCGTCAAGATCGCGAATGAGTTTGTGTCCGAGGCTTCAGCAGGCGAGGTCGCGAGTGCAGGTCTGAACTCGATCCGAGAAATCTGCGCCAGGCAGCCGCTGGCTATGTCGGATACACTCTTGCAGGACCTGGTGCAGTACCGCAAATCGAAAGACAAAGGTGTGCAAATGGCTGCTCGTGGCCTTCTCTCACTCTACCGCGAAGTCGGCGCCGAGCTTCTGCGAAAGCGAGATCGTGGTCGCGATGCTGCTATGGGCCTGCGAATTGGTGAGAAGCAGACTGCTCGCTTCGGCGAAGTCGGCACAGGCGAGATTGAGGGTCTAGAGCTACTAGAGAAGTGGAAGGCAGAACAAGGCATCGACAGCGAAGCCGACGAAGAAGCCGGCTGGAACAATTGGGACGCTGAGAGCGATTCAGATGATGACGGCGAAGGCTGGATAAACGTCGAGAGTGACGGCGAGGAGATCGACATCTCCGACTCGGAAGACGAGCGCGAGAAGAAGGCCAAAGCCGCAGCAAAAGCAGAGCCAACTTTCGAAGCACAGCAGTCCGCCGAGAACACCCCAGTAGCTACCACACCAGGCTCTTCACGCGCGACCGCCTCACTAGAACCCGAAGCAGCCTTGAAGAGAGAAGAATCCCGCATCTCCCGCCTCGCCACGACACGAATCCTCACCCCCGCCGATCTCGCGAAGCTAAACGAACTCCGCTCCACGGCAGCCATCACCGCCGCCCTCCCCTCGACAAAACGCCGCAAACTCCTCGCCTCGCAAGCCGCCGCAGCCGCATCCCGGCACGCCGACGACCCTCTGACCGCCGCGCAAATCTCCGGTCTCTCCGCTCATAGTTACAAGGCGACGCGGCAGGAGAAGATCGCCATGGCTAAGGAGGGGTCGAGGGAGGAGGGCGGGAACGATCATCGGAGTACGACGGCGAGGAGGAAGGAGAAGAAGGAGAGTGAGGGGAAGAGTACTAGTAATAAGGAGAAGGAGCGGAAGAAGAATTTTCTCATGACGCTTGGGAAGGCTAAGAGGAAGGGGAAGAGGAGTCTTACGCAAGAGCGGGCTATCCTTAAGGGGCACGTTGAGAGGAGGAAGAGGGGAGGCAAGCGTGGGAATGAAGGGCAATGATGGCTTACTACGTAGCGTTAGGTAGAGGAATCGTTACCTCGCTTCTACGGTACAGCTTTAGTCGTCTGTCTGGTCCCGCGCAATTCATCTACATCGTGAACCCGGATGGCATGCTTGCACTTCGTCTTCATGACCCATACAGATAAGGTACTTGACAAGAGGGGATATCATGCTATATACACTTCACCTCCAGCATCTCCGCGCTCCCATACGCACGCCACCGCGCAACACAACTTGCCTTTGTGCCTTATGCCAGACAACGATACCCTCCTCTCTACACATCTCCTACCTCGCTTTTCATGCAGCGTAAGGTAGCTGCTATGCTCTGCTTGCCTAGTCCTCACATCCCTGCCTCGTAGGAAATGATGAGCCTCAGAGCCTCACGCCCTAGCTATCCCGTTTCATGACATCCCTCGACCCATGTCTTTCCTACGCGTCCACAGCCACAGCCTTCGCGGCCTGCGGACTCCCCACGCCCATCCCCGCGTCCAGCGGCGCGGCGTGCAAGGCCGGCTTCCCCGCGAAACCCATCTTGCCGCTACGTTTCCGCTCCAAAGCCGCAATAACCCATTCGCCCACCTCACGGTCCACAAAGTCACCTGCAGGCTTGCCGCCTTCTGGCAACTCCTCGCCAGCTTCGGCAGCTTCCTCGTCCTCTTCCGTAATGGTCGGAGGTAACAGAAGGGGAGCGAGCCAGGCGTGTTGCAGTAGCATGGGATACGTCGGTCGAAGATTAGCGATTTTGTTCAGGCAGCCTGCTACAAAATCCCTAGCTGCTTCGGAGAAGTCCGAGGCCGGGAGATCGGGCGGTGCGCCATCTACGATCGCCTGTTTCCGTCAAGTCAGCACGCGGATCCTCAGCAACAATGATGGGTCAGGGGAAACTCACCGATAGCTGCGAGAAGATGTTATCGTACGTCTCTGGCGGGTACGGGTACCTGCCCAGCGCACACTCGATAATCACCAACCCGAGAGACCAGATGTCGGATTGCACAGAGTATGTGCCAGCGCCGGGATTCGCGCCTGCAGCCGCCACGCCGCCGCCAGAAATCCGCTCCGGGGCCATGTAAGATTGACATCCGATATTCGTTCGCGCCACACTTGCCACCAGGTTCCCGCTCACGCCGAAATCACAGATCTTCACCTGGCCCTTTGTGTTCATCAAGATGTTTGTCGGTTTTACGTCACGGTGTATGATGTTGTGCTCCTCCTTCAGGCTCTTCAGCCCGAGTGTTGTCGACAATGTGATCTTCCGTAGCACGCCTTCAGGTATACCGTCTCCGTAGATCTTGTCGCAAGATCCGCCATCCATGTGCTCCATGCAGATGTACACTGCCCCTTCTTGGAAAAAGGCCCCGTAGAAGTCGACGATGTAGGGTGATGCGCAGCGGTGTAGGACATCCAGTTCCATGATGATCGTGGCGAATTTGGCGTCTTCGAGTTCGAGTCGCATTTCCTTCATCGCCATGACTAGGCCTGTGCCGACGCCGGGTGCTAAGCCATCCGAAGTTGCTGTATCCTCCTCGTCCGCACCCTTGACCTTATTGCCAGCCAGCCCTTGGCCAGGTTTCCGCATCTTGGGTTTCGAATGCCGCACCTTGTACACAGTCCCATAGTTTCCCTTCCCCAGCTCATCCAACGTCTCGACTTCTTCGAGCGACATGCTGAACGTTTTGCCCGAGGCGAAGACAACACCTTTACTATCCAGTGTTGCTTTGCCTGCGAAGCTCAAGGCGCCGGTCTTGGGATCAAGGTATTGCGCATACTTCTCAATCTGCGTCTGCTCTTTCGGTCGTTCTGCAGGTGCACCATTCTCCTGAGTTGGCCCGCCTCCCATAGAGGACAGAGACATTTTAGGCTTCTGTCGGCCTAGGCCTGTGCTTGTTGCTGGCGGTGCGGCGCCGGGGAGGCCACCTGGTAATCGCATGCCTCGCTTTGCTGCTAGACCGCCTAGTTGAGGTGCAGCGGGTGATGAGTTTGCAACGTGGGGTTGAGGTCGGGCAAGATTTGCAGGCAGCTTGAAGCCTGCAGGTATGCCGCCTGCTCCGGGTGTTGGTGTAGGTATGGTGGGATTTGCAGGTGCTGCTGATGAGAAAGCAGCTCCGTTAGGAACTCCAGGCTTTGGTGCGGGACCTGCTCTTGACAATGAGAACGCCTTCATGCGTGCTGCCAGATCTGGATTCATTTGAGGTGGCCCTCTGTTGGGTAAAGGGCCGCCTGGAGGTCTTCGTGCTGCATTCAGTGTCCCGAGTGGTGTTGATGAGGGGTTCATGTTGGCGATAACTGGTGGTGGCATTTCTGAATAACTCCGCGCACTCATGGGCGGCGGGACAATTGGACTGGCGGCTGGAGAGGATTCCTCTTCCTGCAGATCAGGCGAGTCGAGAGGACTCGTTGCCTCGCGTTCGTCGCCCATGGTGGGGGATGTGTGGTCGAAGGACGTCGATGTCGAAGGAGGGTGGGATGAGTGTGGTGTGATGTGTCATCAGTGGGCGGGTGCTGACTCGGCCCTTCTGTCTGCAGCTGGATCAGAAGTCGTCTTCACTGCGGTCCTGTTGCAGTATTTTGCCAGTACGACGTTCTTCGCAGTGATCGACGTTGACAACAGACGTGTGGCTGTGCAGAGAACTTGAGACGGGGTTTCCGCGCGCCGTGAACCCAGCGGAAATGCGCAGAGCACGTGTTGTGCAAATCCGCGATGGGGAAACAAGAAGCCTCGACTCTGGAGGGAGTCGAACAGGGCTGTATATGTGCCTACACAGGGTCACGAAGGAGTGACGTGAACCATTGGCGAGCCTCTCACAAACAATTTGCATGTATGCCGCATGTGCGCATTGATCAAGAAGAGCGAGATGTGACGTATGGCGACCGACGCCCATGGACGGGAACATTCAATGCAGTGACGAAGTTCGGCCAAGTCTGCCGACGACGCGGCCGGACCTGTTCTACATTGCAGGGAAGGAGGATTGCAGAAGTAGGTGCGTGGTTGTCGGACGCTCACGTCTCGGATGCTGAGGGCGTTGAAGGCCTTGGCTTTGATGCCATATTGTAGTCGAGGGCATCATCTTTCTCTCGCAGATTTAGAAACGGACCGAGCAGTAGCGAGATGCACAGAGGGGGGAGCTGTGGCTTGTACCTCTTAAGACGGGCGTGACGGGATCGACAATACCAAGAACGGCAGCGGCCGTCACTCCTGTTGTGTGGCGATTGCGTTTGAGCCCAGACTGCTGCAGACACGTGAAGTCGTGGCCGGGGTACTCGCCATGCTTTTGAGCTCGCCAACTCCTTCTCTGTGAAGCACGTACCGATGCACTGCACCTCAACCCCTACAATGCGCTGTGCAGTGCCTGTGACTGCTCCAATTACTTGCTCAGTCGCTGGCGAGTCGCGAGTGTGCTGATTAGGGATTGCGACGGAGCTCCATCACGGTCACGACTGCCCTGCACTCTATTGCATCAGCCCGGCGCATTCAACCCAATCGCGGCTGCCCTATTCGCACTCTCTACTGCACGATCTCCTCCGGCACCTCATATACACTCCTTCCACCGCCCATCATGGCACCCGATTCCATATTCCAATCCTTCCGCCTGCGCACGCTCGTCTCAGACACTGCCGCCACGGTACTGCGACAACGAAGAGGCTTGGAAGACACCGCACAAATGCCTCTCGGAACAGGCGGCTACAATGTCACGAATGCGGTATTGAATGCCACAGCCGATGCGACGGGCAACCTCACAAATGCGACAGGAACGATAGCAAGCATAGCGACAGGCCTGCTGGTGAATGGCGGAAGCAAGCTACCACCCCACGCATCACATCCTGATTTCCTGCACCTCGCAGGCCTGGTCTCCGAAGCAGTCCTCGAAGTTGTCATCGTCGCGCTACCCGGATACATCCTCGCGCGAAGGGGCATGTTTGACGTGCGAGCTCAGAAATTCCTGGCGGAGCTGAACACGAACATCTTCACCCCGGCCCTGATCTTCTCGAAGCTGGCATCACAACTAAACGCTGACAAGCTGTCAGACTTGGCTGTGATACCGGTCATCTTCGCTACGCAGATAGCAGTGTCCTATGCGTGTTCGATTGCTATGGCATACCTCTTTGGGTTTGGAAAGAAGCAAATGCAAAAGAACTTCATCTTGGCTATGGGCGTGTTTGGGAATTCAAACTCACTGCCTATATCGCTGGTCCTGTCACTCAGCCACACGATCTCGGGACTGCACTGGGATAAGGTACCTGGTGACAACGACTCGGAGGTGGCAGCACGCGGTATTCTGTACCTGCTCATCTTCCAGCAGCTCGGACAGATGCTGCGATGGACGTGGGGTTACAATGTGCTTCTCAAGCCAGCATCAGAATACGAGAACGAAGACGAGCGGCCCTCGACCTCTGGCTCGAGTGCAGATCTCGAAGGCGGCCAGCCCAAGCAGAGCGCAGACTCCGGCTTCGGAACTTCCCCAGAAACCTCCAGCATCTCTTCCGGCCTCTCCTACAGCGAAGATGACGAGCGCGCTTCCTTATTGATAGGCGCCACCCCAGCGAATGGCAACAACCTCTCCGCCACGCCTCGCGCCCGCACCCGCACAAATCTCAGCGAACGCTCCCAATCCTCCGCGCAGATCTTCTCCTTCCCCAACTTCTCCCGTACCTCCACATCCCACACCGCCTCCTCGCCAGAGACTGGCTGGCGCGCAGCACTTTCCAACGTCCAGAGCAAGCTCACCTCCGCCAAAACCGCAGTCACCTCCCGCGCAACCCGCACCTCGAACTCGGTCTACAATGCCTGCCCACCCTGGCTACAAAAGTTCCTCTCCTACCTAGCCTACTACCTCCGCGCAATCTACGCCGGCGTAGAACGCCAAATGAACCCTCCGCTCTGGGCTATGCTAGTAGCTCTCATCATCGCCTCAGTCCCAGCCTTACAACGCGCCTTCTTCACCCCCGGCACATTCGTGAACAACAGCATCACGCGCGCCGTGCAGCAGAGCGGCAACGTCGCCGTGCCCTTGATCCTCACAGTCCTGGGATCGAATCTCGCCCGCTCCACACTACCCCAAGATCAACTAGCCACAACGCCCGAAGAGAAGAAAGAAGAGAAAAAGCTCCTCTACGCCGCGTGCCTGGCACGCATGTTCTTCCCCGTACTCTTCATGGCGCCCGTGCTAGCCGTGGTGGCGAAGTACCTTCCCGTGAGCATTCTGGCAGACCCGATATTCATCATCGTCTGCTTCCTCCTCACTGGCGCTCCCTCGGCGTTGCAACTAGCGCAGATATGCCAGCTGAACGAGGTCTTTATGGGGGCTATGAGTAATTTGTTGCTGGTCAGCTATGTGGTGGTTATCTTTCCTAGCACGCTTACGCTGGTTATGTTGGCGTTGGAGGTTGTGGAGTGGGCTGCGCGGTCGAGTTTGTAGGAGGAGTGGGTCGGTCAGGTGGAGCAGCAGGCTGGAGTTGTGTGAGTGAGGTGGGCTGGGGTGATTCGGATCTGTCAAATTGGCGAGGCGTACGGCAGCATGGACACTGGCGTTCAACTGGGATGAGGTTTGCTGGAATGGGGAGGGTACCACCGGCTGTGGGAAGTGTACCTGTAGATACTTGTGCACATTACTTGGGTATAGGTGTATGAGTATACACTACAATCCAGCGATCATCCGGTTTCGCAAGCTCTCGCTTCTGCCTCTTCACGGGAACACTTCACTGCTCGGAGATACCGAATCGCCGGCTTTCCAAAGCTGTCTCACAAGCCTCGGCTCTTCGTCGACTCTACTAACCGTAACCGCATCGCAGAAGCTGTCTCCAGTAAGCCTGTTTGAAAGTACAGTAGGTCAATCCGTATCCCTCGCTATCCCTCGCCATCTCACACACCTCGCTCTCTACACCTCACTTCCACTTCCCCACCGCAACCATGAGCGCAGCAGCAGACGTCAAGCTCTCCGACTTCCCCTCCCTCTTCTCCCTCAACGGCAAAGTCGCCGTAGTCACAGGCGCTTCTCGCGGTCTAGGTCTGCACGCCGCATCAGGGTAACGCGCTCGTCCAACCTCCCCTCAGCCGCCTCGAGCTAACGATCCCAGACTCCTCCAAGCCGGCTGCTCCAAAGTCTTCATCACCTCGCGCAAAGCCAAGGCGTGCGAGGAAGCCTGCGCCGCCCTCAATGCTCTAGGTACCAAAGGGACAGCGATCAGCGTGCCCGCCGACGCCTCCAAGCTCTCGGAGATTGAACGATTGGTGAAAGAAGTCGCCAAGCACACCGATCACGTCGACATCCTGCTCGCCAACGCGGGCGCATCCTGGGGCGCGCCCTTTGACAGTCATCCGGAAGAGGCGTTTAATAAGGTCATGCAGTTGAACGTCACGAGTGTGTTCTACTGCACGCACAAATTCGCGCCGCTGCTGCAGGAGCGCGCGAGCGTGAATGATCCGAGTAGAGTTGTAATCACCAGCTCCGTCGCAGGACTGGGTCCGGGGACTTTGGGAGAGCATGGCACGTATGGATACTCGGCTTCCAAAGCCGCTGTGCTGCACTTGGGGAAGAACTTGGCGGTGGAGTTGGGTCCGAGGGGCATTATTGTGAATAGTATCTGTCCTGGGTTCTTTCCTACAAAGTCGGTAGTCCGCTATCTCAGCCATACTGCTGCACTATTGACCGAGCGCTTGACTGACGAGTCGTCTAGAATGGCCAGTGGGCTCATGGAGTTGACGGGCGGGACCAAGGCGTTGGCGGAAGCTACGCCGAATCAGCGATTAGGCACGCCGGAGGATTTCGCGGGGACGGTGGTGTATTTGTGCTCGAGAGCGGGGGGGCATGCGAACGGAGCGCATATTGTGTTGGATGGGGGAAGTATTTTGAGTAGGGGAAGGTTGTGAGTGATACCTGAGGATAAGAGGGGGAAGGCAGAGGTTCGTGTATATATGTGTGCATTGGGGCGGGAGGGGACTCGCATATGGAGGACCTCGTGGAGGCAGCCACTTGGGGATGAGTGGATGTTAGGTGGCACTATGTGCTAGTCTATATCTATACGGGCTCATGACTTCGTTCGCGTCCTCTGATCTGTGACTTCGAGCAACATCGGCCCTCGCAGCACTTCGGCGTGCGTCGCCTACCGACACCAAGCCGTACTTCGGACAGGTGTAGTGGTGTGTGCCCGAAAGCTAGCAGGCTTCACGCCCAGCAAGATCCGTGGCACTACTCAATCGCTCAATTGCCCGAGAGTACACTCGGCGCCGCACTCCTCACCGACGCCACCCTCGAGCTCGGCGCCTTCGCGCTAGCTGCCTTCACACTTCCTGCCCGCACACTCGCCGCCCTGACACTCTCCGCCCGCTCAGAGGCAGTCTACAGCTCCTTCTTCGTAAAGTGCTCCGGCGCATGACTCGTCTCGTAATCGATATGCACATACGCCCTCTCGACATCCGGCAGACTCTCGAGCTTCATCTGCAGTGCTTCAGCGGTATCGTGCGAGTCCTTGACAGTCTGCTCCTGGTCCATTACGATGTCGACTTCCACGATCAGCCGCGGGCCGGAGTGCCAGGCGCGGACGGTGTCGAGGGATAATATCAAGGGTGAGTGCGTCATGGAGATGTAAGTGAGATGCTGCAGCATTGCTGTGTCGGCTGTGACGCCGATGAGTAGCTTGAACTCGGATTTTGCTGTCCGCAGCCAGAGGAAGGCGATTAGGCAGGAGAGGATGATGGCGCCCATGGGGTCTATCCACCATCGAACTTTGGCGCCTAGGATAGAGGTCATCAGACCGAAGCCATTAATGAAGAGATCGTTGCGGTGGTCTTCCCACAGGATGCGAATCTGGCTGTAAGTGTTTCGTAGGGCCCAGCAATAGAAGAAGAGGGACAGTTTCGTGCAGAAGGCCACGCCTACGACGATGGCGGAGGCAAGCTAGAATGAAGAGTCAGTTACGAATACTTCGCCGAGGCCGCATATGAGCAAGACATACATGGAAATCTGCGGTCAATTTCCCTCCATTCCCTGCCGCCAAGTCCCTTGCGCTCAACACTATCAATATCAAGCTCACTGCGGTCATCAGGAACGAAAACGCAATGTTTCCGGCCGTCTCGATCCTGGCCTTGCCGCTCGGCCACCGCCTTGGATCCACGCGGTTCACAGCCCGAGCGCACAGAATGAGTGTAAGGTTACTCATAGGATCGAAGATTGCGTCCGCCAGGGTAGTGAATAGCGACAGACTTCCAGACGAGATAGCGGCGTACAACTGCAGTCCAGCGAGGATGATATTCGCAGCAAAACTGCCATGCACGGCGATCTTGAACTGCAACGCCTCGGAGTCCTGCTTTTCCTTCGCCTCGCGCACATGGTCATCTACAGGCTTTAGCAATCTCGAGATATTCTCGTTCTGCGTCTCGTAGAACTCCTCGAGTTTCCGCGTTTTCCAGGCCTCCTTACCGGCTGCCACAGGCGTGCAGCCGGTCGTGCGTTTCCGCGATGTGTTGGCCCGGATGGTGTCGAGATCTGTGGCTGTTTTGAGGCCGTGTCGTAAGCTATACGGGTCGTTGGCGTCGGTATAGCTGGGGAGGGATTGCAGCTCGATATCCGCGGCGCGAGCCTGTTCCGTGCTGTCGCGGTGGGTGAATGCCGGTCGAGGGCGGAGGGAGAGCGCGTTGTGCAGGTCTGGGTCACGCGGGTCTGTCATGGCGTTGGTTGATATTGAATGATCGCCTTTCATCACAATTGTCCTGTCCAGAAGCGATGTGATAGCAACAGAGATAGATCTAACATATGAGGGTGTTTGTGAGGTTGAGATTCGATGTGACGCAGTGGCGAAAACACAGCCACAGTTACTGCGTCCGATAAGGAACCGACGACAGGGCTCAAAGCTTTTGTGTTGGGCACTGTTAACTACAGGTCACTACCATGTTCCATCATAGGCTGCACTCTTGTTTACATAGGCTGTGCTGCAGTTGGTGTTCACGAAGTCCCACTTCGCCGAGAGGGTAAGTCCGGGCATCTCCTAATCCTCAAGTAAAACGTCGGTAAGGCATCAAGGAACAACAAGTCAAGAGACAGACAAGACTACTACATTATGTACACCTTTGCGTATGCCGATCTATGAGTCTAATAGCGCCCGTGCTGTTCCTTGTTCCGAAACCCAACGGCCTTACTCAATATGTGAAAGCCTCCTCGACGAAGTCGACCGCTCCCTGGTCCATCACCCCTCGCACCGCACTCCTCACACTATCCGCAAATGCGCCTGGCCCACAGACAGTCACCCCGACAGCGCCAATGCGCTCTGGCATCTCCTTCTCCAGAATGGTGTTAGGATTGCACCGCCCAGGAAACATCTGCACGCTCCCCGTGTTGCTCATGACCTCTCCACGGTGTCTGGGCTTCGTGACGAAGAGCTGTATCCGCAGCACTTCTCTCCGATGCTCCATCCGCAGTATCTGGTCCATCCAGACTCTTACCCACTCCAGACACTCCGTGTTCGGCACAGACCATACGAGCAAGATCTTCTTCGTCGCGCATGTGCCTGCCGCGTACTGCGTGAGGAGATGATGCGCGTAGCCGACGCAGTGTGTTATACCCACGCCGCCTGCGAAAAGGATGACCGTGCCGTATGACGTGAAGGTCTCATGGCCGCCGTAGGGACCTTCGATTGCGCCCCAAGTCCTGAAGGTGCCTCCTGGGAGCTTGCTAGCCCGCTCGTATATCTGCCGTGTCAGGCCGGAGCGGGCGCGCATGATCAGTGAGATGCTTGTCACAGTCGCTTCTCGCGGGATCGAGGTGTTTGGGAGCTGATGAGTGTGCTTATTGGCGGCGGTTTCGTTGACCGTACCGAGGATTGAAAGTGTTTTTCCTGTTCTGGTGGAGTAGGTGGATTGCCGGGGAACTAGACTGGACCGCTTCGTAATGCCCTTGACTTCGCTCGGATTGTGGGATGGCAGCTTCTCCATCTCGATCTCCAGCGGTGGCGACTTCGGTCGGTTCTCTGCCCAGGCTATGGAGAACGGATGACTTGACCAGAGGGACATCATCGGGATGTATGCGTGGACATGGCAGCCGGGTGTGTAGATCCACGGTCTTCGCAGGTCGAAAGTCACTCTGCAGGCTTCACCTGGTAGTGCTTCAACGTGAACCTTGGTCAAGCCTCGTCTTCGGCTGACATTCAAGTAGCAGATTCGCAGACTTCGCCAGAGCCACTCCGTACCCCACAGCGCAAAGGCTAGCTTTACGTATGGTAGCTGCGGGAGGCTGGCCTTGTCGAGATGCACGTAAACACCAGCTAGCGCAAGCATGACCAGGATTCGGTGCGTGTTCAGAAAGGTCTCGTAGAAGGCGTGTCGAAATGGCGACGGTGTGATGAGGAAGATGCAGGAGAAGGTGCATGTTGCCACCATTCCCCACTGGTAGCTCGTGCTTGTGGCGAGCGTAAGAGCAATTTGTGCTGAGCCTGCAGCTCTGTAAGTGTTGACTGCCCAGCAGATCGTATGGGTTATCGCTTCGAGAGTCAGTATTCGTGCGCACCATCTGTGCAGCAGATTGAAAGTGTCGTAGCTGACGCCCGTGAGGCGAATGAGCGGGTTATTCCGCAGCGCGAACAGCACGGTAGGTATTAGGTTCACTGCAGCGAGTTGTCCAGTTCGTCCTCGTAGCTCTGCGATAACTGAGTACTCCATCTCATATCCGAAGTCCAGTATCAAGCAGTATGCTACATTGCTGAGTAAGTACAGCACAAGCAAGATGGTGTGGAATCGCGAAGGAAGAGTCCCGATGCCGATCGCGTTCGATATTTGGAACTCCCGGTTGTGTCTGTTGTGCCCAAGGGGTGCATACAGTAGATGCTTCTTCACTCTCGGCCAGATCTGACTATGTTCATGCATCCAGTACCGTTGATCCGCTTCCCTTCCCATTGCCATGATCTGCCTCAAGTATGCTTTCGCCCGGTGAAGCCATCGATATGTCAGGACGATCCCCAGCAGCACGCAAAAAGTAACGACCATGATATTTGAGAGTAGCCAGTTGCGATCCTGGTCGACACCGCCGAGGCCGTGAGAATAAGGTGTCGCTGCGGCACTCCAGTTAAGCACTTGCCCATAGTCGCCAACTTCGCTGTGTCCGGGTGATGCAGAAGGAAACGCGTGTCGGGGCGCCATGGTGGCATCTCTTGCGTATAAGTCGCTCGCAGACGACTGCAGATCTGCCGTAGTGTGAATGTCGGAGTGGCGATGCATCGTCTAAACGGATGGAGGAATCCGGGAATGCGGAGTGGTTGCTGTGCAGCAAGGAATGTGTTGCACGGAAAGTGCCTGTTCACCTCAAAGACTCAGACTTGAAGTGCTGTGTCTTGTACGAATGTAAGTGGTGGTGGTGTGCGCCGGGCACACTGGTTTTGGTGCGAACGTAATGTAAGGCAGTCCTGCTGCAATGGTGACGGACCCCAATACTGGTCAATGCAAGCTTCAGCGATGCAATGGAAGGTGCGAATAGAAGTGTACAAAGGCCTTGTGCTGTGGCATTAGCGCGTCGGTCCAGGAACAAAGAACAACACCCGCATCCTGAACAATGGCTATTGTCGTCTTCTCACAGAATCGCAGTCAAGTCGAGCAACAGCGGCGGACCAGCCCAGATCACCAACGCCGACACGATCTATGGCAGCAATGAAAGAATGTGCAGAAGTGAACGCAGCAACATCAAATGCAGTAACCGCTGAGTAACAGACAATGGAAGTACAGGTACGAAAGTACTGCGCATGGTGTTACCTTGCGACTATCATGGGTGCATCGCAGCACCTGCCGGAAGATGCCTATCGGCGTCTGCGCAAATGGGATGCGCACAGGGTGATGAAGCGAGTTGCATGTTGAACGAGCCAAGTATGAAGAATGGAGTCAAAGGACAGGATGTGGATGGAAGGCGCGGCGCCTCGCGCTCCCGAATGCAGCCAAGCTTCACCAATGACTGCTCCCCGGGATTGTTGATATGAAACAGCTGTCTCGTATCGCGAATACACCATGCTGCGGTCAATGCGGCGACTTCCACGTGCCGGACTTGATTGAAATATCAAGTCTATTCGAGTATAATCTCTCCCGTTTGATGAGATGGGTCGCGAGGGCGAGGCCAAGGAATCCAGTAACTCTGATGGCGAGATAATCAACACATTCAAGGCGGTCCGCTACTCTCAGCCTGCTCGAGGCCTGCCACATTGCTCTCCGGGACAGGATAGGACGACATGGCGCCATGTCGGCTCAGCTGGCCGACGGCGTTGCACGATAGCGTCTCGAAGTCTCGCGTGCGTAGAACGCTGCCTCGTCGGTTGCGAGCACATTGACCAAGATCTGGTATATATGGATGCCTCGCTTGCTCACGCCTGATACCCTCACTTCTAAGGGTCAGACTGGAGTGCAACCGTCGTCGAGGTGCGATGGCGTGAAGTGAGTGATGTCGATGAGGGCAGCGCGAGCTAGCGCGATGGCGCAAATCGCAAGTCTGGTACAGGCCACAGATGACCTGGCAAGGCGCAAGGGTAGGAAAGCGCTCGGCGGAGTTGCTGTGGAGTGATGCATGTGTCTGAAGTAGGTGTGACGGGTTGAGGTCGATCATGACTCTGCTTAGCATGAATGCATTGTCGCGCATAACGTCCATCCCTCACAGCACAATGAGCATGTCCCGGGCTTTGCCCCGGGGGTTGCAGATAGGGTGCTGAATCTTTGGGAGAGTCGACATCGGGGAGAGTCAGATTTATGGCGAAGATATGGGATATTGTATGCTCCCGAGCTGCTACCATTTGCTATCACTACGACCAAACTTGCATTAGCTATCGCGACATACATGAATAATTGCCTCGTAATATGATCTGTCAGCTAGAATGTGTGCTTTGGTGCATCGCCCTTCTCATCTCCACTTCCGTACTTCTTGACAGGCTCCTTATTGGCACCTTTGTCCTTCTCGAAATACGCAACCTCCTCAGAGTCCATGTGCTTGGCCACCTGGTCAGCCTGCCACTTCTTGAACGAGAAGCCAACGCCTGCGAAATTTCTGTCAGTTCTCTGCGTATCCATTGAGGGCTCTATATGGCAAGTGCCAAGACTTGCCCTCATGTGAGTAGTCCTTGTCGTTTGCTTGATCCTTGTGGTACTTGACCTGCACAAAATCGGAATCGGCGGTAGCAGGGTCAAGACTCAGCGATACGAGAGCATTTATCGTGGCTGTCTTTGGGATGATCTTGAAAGTCCAGCTCTGTTCGTTCTTGAACTGAATCAGGGTTGGCTCATTGCGGATGATCTCGTAGCGCTCGTTCTTGCTGGCCTTGAACAGCTTGGGTAATGCGAACCATTGGCCCGCCCTGATGGCGTTAGAGAGGTATACAGGAGGTAGGAATGGTTGTGGGGTGGGCGGGGGGGTGCCAGGGTGTGCATACATCTTGTAGCGATCGTTTGCGTACACAAATTGATCATCGTACACGCAGTCTGACGTATAGCGCTCCACACGCTTGACAGTTGGCTCGCAGGAGTACAGGGCGATGATGTCGTCGATCAGCGCTTGGCGATTGGGGGGTAACTTGATCGACTTAGATGGGTCGGGAGTATAGTCCTCAGATGTGGCTGTTTGGCGGACTTCAAACGCTTCGCCAGGCGCCGACGACGGTGCAGTGGGTGCGGCAGACATGGTGAGAGAGTGTTGCTGTCTTTCTAAACGGTCAAAGCTGTTCTGCGTTGTATTACTGCCGTCGTATGCTTGGCGTGGCAGGAAGTGAAGTCGGAGCCATGCAGTGGGACGAAATGCGAGAGTCTTTGTACCTACCTTCCGCTCGCGAAATCGCGGCTCATTACTGACGCGTTGACTATGCATATCTACACGGAGACGCGCATGTGTGTGAATCATGCAGTTCGTATTGTCGATGTGTCGTACATTAACGCATGCGAGATCTGATCGAAGTCTTGTCGCTACGCCATCATGAGATCACAAACGTCGCAGCCGCTAGCCAAATGGAACTTTGCCATGACGAACATCCGTCCTGACCTCACCTCAATGTGAACATCAAGGAGGATAACAGACACGTTGTAGGAGAAGCCGTTAACGCGCCACGACAATCGATCACTTACGATATGCTTTACCTCGCCATTGTCGTTCGATCGAATTTGTATTGGCCCTTCCGGGTTGGAGACTCAGCGGCGATCCAATTTTCCCCGACCACACGATTATAGCTTCAAGGCGCTTCAAGGCGCGGGCATAGCTGAACGTTGATGAACAGGAGATGCTCGCGTACTGCTGTGCGAGGCTATCGAGTGGTCGACAGTGTCATTCGCCCACCAAGCTACTGCATCGCTGGTATGCACGATCAAACACCGAGAAGCCTCGCCTCGGGCGACCCTACTCGCTTGCCCAATCGCCTGGCCTTGCCACGATATGTCTTATATTAGTCAGCAACCTCTGCATTCTGGGCCCAGGCTTACTACAGCATCGCGAGACCAACTCATGCTAGGTCTTCAAGAGTCTGGCTCGTGTCGCCAGTGGCTTCCTGAAGCTCTCGGAGGAGCCTCTGTCTGATCGCAGCAGCACGTTTTGCCTTCTCTGCCTCGACCGACAATTTGTCTGCATGCGCCGCCGCCTCAGCGCCAGCTTTTTGGATAACTTGATATTCTTGTACGGCTTTCTTCAGAATCACACGCGCCACCTTGAGCTGGACTGTGAGAAGGTCGAAGTCGTCGTCCACAAAGCTCTTCGCACTCTTGGTCAAGGCCTCCCGAGCGGCTGATGGTGCCTGCTTCGACAGGCTTCCGAGCTCCCATTGAAGAAGTGTTATGTCACGTAATCCTTCATTGCCAGGCATCGCCTCGTTGTAGTACTTCGTCACAGCCCAGCCATATCTCAACCCGTCGTTACGGTCCTAGATACACTTCTTGAGCCGGCTCGCTTGCTGTGCGGCTGTGTACGTAGCTGTGAGAGGCACTGCTATTTCCTCTTCTTTGACTGCAACTTCTTCAGCTTTTATTGTCTTACGTTTCTTGATTGCGACTGGAGGGATCTCGGAGCGCTCGCCTATACTGTCCCCGAGCTCGATAGGGTTCCCATGTGTCCCTGTAGATCGCCTCTTATGCGAAGTCTGTTGAGATGCCTCTTTCGCCTGGATGCCAACATCACAGGAATCACCTCTTGGGCGCTGCGCACCACGCTGATCGCGCGTATGCTTGGGAAGCTTGGCTTCATGCGCACTCGCTGTCGCCTTGGGAGCTATCTTCCCGCTGGCACCGTTCTGTGCGGTGCCGTTCGCGGTGGATCGATGACGTAGACCTGCGTTCGGGGTCGTGGACGATTCTGTAGTGATAAGCAAAGTGGCGAAGCTGGTTTCAGACGTGGTCTGATCGGATCCGCTGGGCGATGGAAGACCACCTGTCTGAGCGTTTGAAATGTTGGAGCAGCCCATGGCGAAGTTGCGAGAAGCCTTTGTAACTGAGGAAGTGTCAAGGTGTGCACGATCAGTCCATCGCGAAGTAAGGCTTGATAGTTTTGGAGAGTAGGATGAGTTTTAGCTCAAGGGTAGAGCAAAATACTCGGTCTTTCGTAAACACCCGCACTAGACACACATGCTCACCACAGCTCATGTTGTCACGAGCAAACTAAGTTGCACATGTGATGCCGTCAAAGTGATTGCTTCACTTCCTTACTCAACTTCCACCACATTCGCACACTGCAAAGCCCGTAACGGCTCAATAAAAGTAGGAATTACACTCACTTGATCCTTTACTCGCTTGCAAGAGGTGAGCCTTGACAGTCACGATGTTTGCCTTCGTGGCTTCACTTGATTTCCTCCGGCTCACTCACTTCCCAAACACCATCTCCCTCATTCCGTCAAGCGCCTCTGCAAACCGCGCTGCCATCTCCTCACCCCCAGCACCAACCCTCACTCTCTCGACCGGCGCACGACGCTTCACATTGGTTGCTCTCATGATATCGTTCACGTACCACCTCGCTTGCGGATCAGTATACAGCGTCCACGCTTCTCCACTATCACCAGCTCTGGCACTCCGCCCAACGCGATGAACATACGCAGTGAGTGAGTGAGGGACATCGTATTGAATGACGTGAGTGATGCGGCGGCCTTGCAGAGCATCGAGACCACGGCCGGCTCGGTCGGTGGCGATTGTGATGCTCGGCGTGTTGGTGCTGCTGGGTCCCTTCGAAGCCTTGCTCGAGGTCTTGGTCAAGCTCGAAGTCCATTTGGCCCAATCGGGGCGGAGCTTCTGGAGAAGGTAGGTGAGCCGCTCCGCGGACTCTGTGCTCGATGTAAATATCAGTACTGTAGGGACACGCGCGCTTTGAGCAGCCGAAAAATGGTCCGCGTTCGGCCGATCCACTGCACTTCTGCTCTCGTCTCCTTCATCCGAGGACTGCGAGCTGTCCGAGTCCGGATCGTTGCTGATCGTGCTGCTAATGCTTGACGACAATGTATCGTCTGGGTCCAAGTCCAATTCCGACGGTGCATTCCCAAACACCGACTCTTCCATGTTCGTGTCATGATTTAATCTTCTCCTTCTCAGTTTCTGGGTCAAGCTGCTTCCTAGAGTCCTCGAGTCCAACAGAGCAACGAGATGCAGCGGCTTATCGCTGCCATCGCCCACAGGCACACAGTACTCAATCAATGTAGACGGTAACTCATATTGGTCACCATCGCCCTGCACGTTCTTGGCTGCTTCGTCCACCGGTTCATCGCTCTCTGCACCTTGCACAACTACCATCTGTGGTCTCTTGAGTTTCAGAGCACTAAGTTTGCCGATGTCTCGCGTCATTGTAGCACTCAGCACTACTTTGCGGACCCTCTGCTCGGATCGGGCGTCCCATGCATCTCTCGCACGGAGGTATATCTCGCGCGGATCCTGCTCACTGTCTGTTCTCGGCCGTGAGAGCTCGTCGTTCAATCGCTCCAAAAAGCCATCGTATTGCTGATCAAGCAGCTTATCGGCTTCGTCCAGGACTAGCGACTCCGTATGCACGATACTGACGCCGATCGTGCTACTCATGTGCTCTAGCAGTCTGCCAGGCGTGCAGACCAGTATATCTATTGCAGATGTATAAGTTGGAACGTGATCGACCAGTCCGTGAATTGCGTCCTGTACCTCGCGTTCCAGGCGTTCATCCCAATTCTCCATCTCCTCTACGAAGATATCGAACTCGTCACTGTCCTCCGCAGGTGGATAGTCGCGACGCTGCGCTTTCTCCATCAACGTCTTGTAGCGTGTAGGATCGTACCTGCTTCCAGTCTTGATCAACCTGTGTTGTTCATCGCTGAGCTTCGACGATCCTGTCGCGACACCCACCGTCAGATCGCTGCCCTTGAGTAAGCTCTCCGCAACCGCTGTGACTTGCGCGACAAGCTCTCGCGTAGGTACAACAATGAGCGCCCTCAGAGTCTCTGGGCTTGCATAGCTGGACTTCAGCGCCTCAATGATGGGCAGAAGATATGCTATTGTCTTGCCGCTGCCAGTCGGTGCGCTTACTGCGATGTCAGGCACTATACTCTCAGTAAGTCGGGAGAACTTGGAACCTTGCGTCCCTGGTGATATCAACAGTGGGATCAGTGCCTGTTGCACTGGTAGTGCATTGCTAAAGCCCAAGTATTGGAGACGCTCGACAACTTCTTTTGATAGATTTAGAGCCTGGAATGTTTTCTCGGCATCTTTCGAGACTGTGATGGGCGCACGAAGCCAGTCTGGGAGTCCCGAGGGTGCAGCGACTGATGGCAAGACTTCATTGACTGGTTGTAGAAATGGCACGAGGTCTCGTGTCTCTATCGCAGGCGCCGGGTCAACCTCAACGGTCTCCGACTCCTCTTCGTTCCGCTTCTGCACCTTTCGCTGGGACGAGTGGAACTTGTTGAGTAGGCCGCCAAACTTCTTGAGTTGCTCGTTATGGTTGTCGACGGCAATGTGATCCGATGGGACGTCCTCAGGCTGATCAAGCACAGCTTCCAGCTTGTGTCGACGCTTCCTAGACTTCTCTGGAGCGGGAGTAGCATCAGATGTTACGGCAGGACTTGGCATTCCCGGACCTCTTTCAGGCACACTCAGAGCTGCTTTCCGCTCCGTAGGCACCATCGCAAATACTGACAACTCCTTCGTAGGTGGCGAAGCGAAACGTTCGATGACCCTCTCTCTGCGTGGACCTAAAGGATCAATGCCGTTTGCGATCAATGGCGGCGTGATCGTGTCACCTGTTGTAGCACCATCCGCTCCCACAGCATGATGATCAGACTTCGTTTTACCATCTACATCCTTCCCGGGCTCATCTGCAGGCAGCTCTAGTTCTCCATCACGGCCAGCCTTCTGGAAAGCCTTTCGTGCTGCTCGCGCTTCCTTCTCGAGCTTCCGCCGCTTTTTAATGTTCTTGATGTGGCCAAACTCGCTTATATTGTCAGGCTTCGAGAGTCTGCTCAGCTCGATGGTGGTATTTCCAACGTAGTCCACTATGTCTACTGCAGCGGCCAGCTGTATCTCGCCATCGCCATTGCCCTTCGCCTGTTTCTTGAGCTTCTTCGCCTTTCGCTCGGCTTTCTCGCAATCGTCTCGTTCTCTTTTGCGTTTCGGCTCTGTCGCAGGCGCTACTGAAGCCTTTACTGTAAGCAAAGGTGCCACAGATGCTATGACAGGCGCGACGCCTTGCTTCGGCGGTATATACCGCTTGTATAATGTGGTCATGCTGGTTTGCAATACTCATGTATTGACATGTGATTCCATGAAGCTCATGTTTCAGTGCCAAATTTCTGGTCGCGGACGGGGATTGACGGGGAACGAAGCCGACCACGGATCGACATGACATTCAAGGGGTCCACAACGAACCCTCGATGCCGATTCTGCCAAACTCTGCATACTTTGTCTCCATATTGGGCAAGTCAGCATTGAACTGACCGAATCAATGATAGATCCGTGGAAGTAGGGATGCGTGAAGTCATATGAGCGCCTTCGGCGCACTGGACGGGGGTCAAGATGCCATACAACATCGCGTGAGGCATTCCGATAGGTCAGTATCTTATCAAGTGTCCAGTGAGTACTGACAAACGTTGTAGTATGATCTCGGATTTCTTCTATCCGCAGCCTGGAGGTGTCGAAAGTCACATATACCAGCTTTCGACTGTTGGTTTTCCCCGGTTCATCTCGCACACGCCATGGACCAGCACTAACAGGACCTGGGAGACAGAAACTGATCGACCGCGGCCATAATGTGATTATTATCACTCACGCCTACGATTCTCCGTCGAGATCTGGCATTCGATACCTGACCAATGGAGTCAAGGTCTACCACCTCCCTCACTGGGTGGTCTACCGAAGCACGACCTTTCCCACGGTCTTCAGCTCATTCCCAATCCTACGACAGATCTTCATTCGCGAGAAGATCGAGATTGTTCATGGACATGCGTCACTCAGCAACTTGTGCCACGAAGGTATACTTCACGGAAGGACCATGGGTTTCCGGACAGTGTTCACGGATCATTCGCTGTTCGGCTTCAGCGATGCTGCTAGTATCATAGCGAACAAGCTGCTGAAGTTCTCGCTGAGTGATGTTGATCATGTGATTTGTGTGTCTCATACTTGGTGAGTGTTGATCTTGTCGTCTTGTTTGTTACCTGGCTGAGCACCGAATCATAGCAAGGAGAATACTACGCTACGGGCGAGTCTGAACCCACTTAGCGTCTCTGTGATCCCCAACGCCGTCGTAGCCAGCAACTTCCGCCCACTCCAGCCGCAGGAAGCCAAGTTCCTCACCCTGCAAGGCGACAAAGGTGCCTTGCTCCCTCCACCGCCCGATCCTACCCATCACATTGGCCCCGGAGACCCAATAACCATCGTGGTCATCTCTCGCCTGTTCTACAACAAAGGCACAGATCTATTGATCAGCGCGCTACCGCTCCTGCTCCGCCGCCATGAAAATCTGCGCTTCATTATAGCCGGCAGCGGTCCGAAGGCCATCGACCTCGAGCAAACCCTCGACTCCCTCCCCCAAGGCCTAGTCTACATGCCCAACGGCCAATCTCGCGTAGTGCAGATCGGCAGTATTCGCCACGAAGAGGTCCGCGACGTGATGGTGCGAGGTCACATGCTCCTCTCGACCAGCCTAACGGAAGCCTTCGGTACAGTACTAGTCGAAGCCGCAAGCTGCGGGCTCATGGTAGTCGCGACTCGCGTTGGCGGCGTGCCCGAAGTTCTCCCCGGGAATATGACTGTCTTCGTTCTGCCTGAAGTGCAAGACGTTGTACGTGGCGTTACGGAAGCCGTCGGCTTACTCACTACGAGAGCCGTTCGGCGGGATCGGTTCCATGCCCAGGTCAAAATGATGTACTCGTGGGCGGACATCGCGAGGCGGACGGAGCGGGTCTACGACTTGATCACTGGAAGCCCTTCGGCGCCGGATAATTCCGAGTACTATAACAGTGAGTGGGAGAACTACGGTCAGCCCATCACGACGCAGTCCTTTGCACTGATTGATCGGCTGAAACGGTACTATGGTTGTGGGATCTGGGCAGGGAAGCTATTCGTCTTGGTTGTCGTGGTGGACTACCTCATCTACTGTGTGCTGGAGGTTCTGTACCCGAGAGAGGGCATTGATCTGTGCAAGCCTTGGCCAAAGGCACCGAAGCCTGCCCATCATGGTAGAGAAGGCAGCAGAGAGCTGGAACGGGACGGGACGGTCAGGCAGAGGGTTGGTGGGCGAAGAGATGCCCGGAAACAGAGTGTCGAGTCTACCACAGAGCCGAGGTTACATGGCTGATCGTGCAACGAAGCTGTTGAGTAGCGACGTTCCATATGTCTCGGAGGTGGATTCGGGGATTGCGCATCGTAGAGCGAGAGCATCAGAAACATTTCAATTCGCGATACTGCGTACGTCGCACCTTGTCGAGGCTTGCGTAGCAAGATGTATGCCGAGCAGTGACAGGCCAGATGAGGACTTGATGTGCATCAGTGCTTCGAGATCAGCCGTCTCGCTACGCTCTGACCGCGCAAAGCACCAAAAGCGTCGCTCGTGTCATCCAAAACGATCAGACAGTCAAGCCGCCTATGGTCAAGCGCATAGTACTAGGCGTGAGCGTGAGGCAGTGCTAGCCAATGCCGTGTACGAAAGACAGTAAGTCAGGTTCATACTACGGCTATGAGCGGTATCGCTTGCTACCAGCTCTATTGAAAGGAGAAGCTCGGCGTCAGCTCGTGGCGGTGGCAATGGCGGCGGCGACAGTCTATACACGTCGTCCTGCGCGATCATTGCTGCCCAGACGAAACGTAGATAGGAATGCAACAAGTGAGGCGTGATCGTCAATTACTGCCCTACAAGATCGGCATATGAAGTTGCGCAGCAAGGTCGATCATGGGTCAAGGATCTAAATTAATATCGGTACTGTATTTCTCCGAGCGCAACCCAACCCAGATGAGAGTCGGTTGTCGGCGCGGAATTGCGTGCCCCAAGATCATAATCCAACGGTCGCGTCGTCATCGCGAAGGAGATAGACTCGGAGCCGTTTGATCGCCGGACGAGGCTGGCAAGCGAGCGTGGCACAGGGCTGCGATTCCTGGTGGGTGGGAGATTGGAGGATCGTTTCATGACCTTCGAGAAGAGTGCACAGCATCAAGCTGA
>JAVRRP010000226.1:0-23332 GCA_036872775.1 Oleoguttula sp. CCFEE 5521
GCCTCTTCAGCCGCCCGCTGCACCCGAACTTGCTTCTTCCACATGCCAGCGTACTTGCCCCTAGCAGATAGTAGCTCCTGGTGTGTGCCTTTCTCCGCGACTTTACCCTCATGGAGGACGAGAATCTGGTCGCACATTGTGATTGTGCTGAGGCGATGGGCGATGACGAGCATTGTCCTGCCTCGGGCGAGGGTTTGGAGAGCTTCTTGGATGTGCTCTTCGGTTTCCGTGTCGAGTGCTGCGGTAGCTTCGTCGAGAAGGATGATGCGGGGATCCTTGATGATTGTGCGTGCTATGGCAACGCGCTGTTTCTCGCCCCCGGAAAGGCGGAGGCCGCGCTCACCGACTTTGGTCTCATACCCATCAGGGAAGGACAGGATCTTCTCGTGGATGCTTGCCGCACGGCACGCAGCGTAGATCTCCTCGTCTGTGGCTGACTGGCGGGCGTACTTGAGGTTGTACATCAGGCTCTCGTTGAAGAGGACTGTGTCTTGCGGCACAACACCGATATGACGACGCAAGCTGTCAATTGTGACGTTCTGCACCTCATGGCCGTCAATCTGTAGTGACCCGGACTGAGGATTGTAGAAGCGGAAGAGCAACCTGAAGACAGTCGACTTCCCGCCACCGGACTCGCCCACCAGCGCCGTACTGGTCCCAGGCTTGCAGCGAAAGCTCAAGCCTTGTAGCGCCGGCTTGCGAGTATCGTATGTGAAGTGCACATCGTTATAACGGAGATCTCCCTCGCAAGATGGCAGCTCCATGGCATCGGGCGCGTCGACGACCGTCGGCTGCTCTTTGAAAAGCTCCAGCATGCGCTCGGAGTTGATCATGTTGTTCTGAATCATCCGGTAGAACGTGCCGAAGAAGTTCAGCGGTCCTTGGAGTTGTGTCATGTAGGTCAGCAGGGTGACGAATTTACCAACCTCCAGCTGTCCATCTGTGACTTGGTAGGCAGCGATGAAGCAAGCCGCAATCAGGCCCGCCATAAAGACCAGGTTTTGGATCGTGTTCATCAAGGCCAATGAGAAGGTCACCAGATACTCGGCCTTCTGATACTTGACGACCGCGTCTCTGTAGCGATTGAACTCGTACTCCTCTGCGTTAAAGTACTTAACAGTCTCGTAGGAAGTCATCGAGTCATTCTTGACAGCGTCTTCCTCACGACTGGCGTTCGTCGCCTGCCTGCGGATGTCGGCGCGCCACGCCGCCATGCGGATTGTGATGTAGATGTACCAGAAAGTGACAACAGCGATCACGAGGGCGTAGTAGGCGTCGAACACAACGAGGAAGTATATGATGGCCAGACCCAGATCGACGAGCATCGGAAGCACGTTAAACGTGATGCTCTCCAGGAAAGTGTTCAGTGACGAACCCTTGCCAAGCGCAGATAGCACTTCACCAGTCTTCTTGCCGAGATGGAACTCCAGACTCAGCTGGTGTACGTGCTCGAATGCAGCCACGGACAATTCTCGGTACGAGTACTGTTCGATTGGGATCCAGAGGACCTGTCTGGCAGCTCCGAGGAGGCCGTTCGAACCTTGGAATATGCGGAATATAACGTACAGCGAGATCGCCTGCCACGGCATTTGAACTGGCCCATCACCGCCAGCCAGGATTCTGGTGATGTTACCAGCCTGAATCGGGACGGCAATCTGGATGCCGCGCTGTATGATGACGATCGTGAAGCAGAGCACAAAGTAGACCTGCAGCTTGCGGTCCTTGTAAGGCCAGATGTATGGAATAAACATGCCATATGCACGGATGTATTCCCACCAGCTTCGCGATGGCGTTTCTTTCGGCTTCTCCCATCCTGCAGGCACTTCGTGGTGCGGTTCAGAGGGCTTGCCATTTGTGGCGCCATATCCATTAGCGCCGCCGTGCTCGGCACTGCCGTTGCCCTGATGTGCACCCGCTAGTAGACCTTGTCGCTCCTCTTCGTCCGATGCGGCTCTTTTCCGAGTCACCGCTCGAAGGTAGGTGAAGAGGACGTAGAAGGCACCGAGAGCGATGAGCAGTATTACACGAACTAAATCGAGTGTGACTTCTGTGATCTCCCATTCCGTCATCTCACGTTCCAGCTCGCCGCCCTGAGGGTCGCCGACTTTTGGCTGGCGATGCTCGTGTGTGTACACGGCGAATGATGCTCCGAGGAGGATCGTCTCCATGACTGTAGCAACACTCCATGTTATGAGGTGTGCCGAGGTCGGCGAGGGCTTCGTGTCAATGAGTGTGATTTGGAGGAGGGCGTAGACCATGAAGGACCCGATCA
The DNA here is from genome assembly GCA_036872775.1 of Oleoguttula sp. CCFEE 5521. NCBI lineage: Eukaryota > Fungi > Ascomycota > Dothideomycetes > Mycosphaerellales > Teratosphaeriaceae > Oleoguttula > Oleoguttula sp. CCFEE 5521. Next base: position 2,273 of record JAVRRP010000226.1, read on the forward strand.
AGTAGATCTATCGAGTCAGCGTGCAAGTCCGCAGGTGGGAAATCAAGTGTACTCACTGTCGGCGCTTGCCCACACCACCACCTATCCTCTCGACCCACCAAAGCATGTACGATTACCAGTCCGATATTCCCACACAGACTCAAGAGAACCCCAGCTTGAAGTCCGATGAATAGCAGTTTTCTCGTCTTGCTGAAGTCCGCGGCCTGTGACTTCGTATCTTCCTTCTTGTGCTTCTTTGGAAGCGGCTTGCCTCCTGGGCCCAGCTGGTCGGATTGAATCGTGTCATCATTATCATTACGGGCAGTGAGTATGCTCTGGATCGTGAACGCGGCGATGAACAGCACGAGCAGAACTATCGGGTACGCAATTTGCAGTTGCGTCAGCAGCCGTTGTGCTCGAGGATCGGCAGACCAGGGGAGTGAAGCTGTCGAGTGGACTGCATCGTGGTCTTCCATCATCGGTGCAGATCATCAGATGCGTTTCATGTGCTTGAACCAACAGGAGATGATCGGTCGATTCACCCCGGTCCGGGCAGCAAGCGAGTGTGGTGGAAGGAAAAGAAGAAATGGAAGTAATCGGAGCTTCAGTGCGGTTTCACTTCTCGTGCAAACATCGCGGGCTAGTGGTGAGAAAGACCAACCCTTCAGCAAGAGAGATGGCAGGTGTTCGATGTAATGTTGCAGTATGCAGGTAGCACCTGCGCGCGTGGTGCATCTAGTGTGTGCATGGTTGTGGCGTTCTTTGGCCCGACTCGGCTATGCAAACCTTGGGACCCGGCCAGTCAGAACTGGGCGATTCCTCATCGCAGCTTGTCATCAGCATTTTGGGCCTGCAAGGCGTGCCACACCTGTGATTCGGGACGCAGGCACATGCAGCCTGGCCGCTATCCATCATCATGCGTCCGTTCACCGACTGACTATCCGACAGAGCTGACGATTCCTGCCACCGGGGAACGACCACATTGGTTCACTGTCGTTGCCAGCACACTCGAACCATGCCGGGGAATGTTGCCACTGCATGACTAGATGTTGCCACTGCATGGCTGCACTGACGGTCCTGGTACCCGGGTGGCCGCACCGACATGACGACTCAATCATAAGCATCCGATCTGCTGCAGTGACTTCGGCAGTCATGACCTTGCTCAGTCGCGTGGTCTCTAGATCGCGTGCGCTTCTTCGCTGGTCTTGACTGATGGTCGGCAGAGCTGACGGACCCTCTGCCGATGAACGAAATGCTGTATGGCGAGCTGGACGCAGCGTGGCGAGATTGTCGCCGCACTCCAGGATCATGGTCGTAGTCATATCTCGCCCTCTCCAAGTGCTGATGAGTCCTGTATTACTATCACGCAGCCCACGACTGTCTCTTTGCACTTGAAGTGCCGAGAAGAGAGTTCACTCAAGGTCTGATGTGGAGCGTGATGACTTACGGCTCTCACCAGCACATCGGTCGACCGTTCATTGTCGCGGTCTAACGCAAAGACGCCCCAGCACCAGCTCCCTAGGACAGAGATTCTCTTCAAACATACGGAAGAGCGAGTACAATCGCCACGCTACCTTTTGGCGCCATGCTCTGACGACCAAGCACCATACATTGATGCAGCCGGATGACGACAGCATGCCGAGGGACCTTAGAGCGGTGTAGACGGACTGCGTCTGGATGTGGCCGGGAATCTCCTACTGCTTCCGCTGCTATCATCTTGCAGATATACCTTGATCTGCCTGCGTTTGTCGCTCGCGTCCTTGTCCGAATTCATCAAAATCACTGGAATTGCTCTTAAGGAAAAGATCGCGGCGCAGTGCCAGAGTTCCATGGTCCTTGCTGCAGAGCCGAGCATAGCTGCTTCTGAAGTCACTCCGCTTTCGCAGACTGATCCGCGTGAAGGTGCGCCGCAGTCCATGATCACCCGGTCGTCTTCGGCTGTCTGCTCAGAGTACATGGTGTGACGCTCGCAAGGCGCGGCAGGTAGCTCAGCTCGAAGATGCTGGAGACACTGATCTGGGAGCATGTTCGTGCGAGAAAGGATATCGGGTGAGAAATCAGTGCCCGCAACGATCGTGACCAAGCCGGCGGCGCTAGAACCACTGCTCCCACGTCGTCTACTGGACCAGCGCTGCAGTGCCGCAAGCCAGTTCATAGCTGTGAGCCGACCTGGTGAGCCACAGCCGGTGTATATCTGGACAAACAGGTAGTCTGCAGGACAACCTAGCCAGTCCCCGATGCTGCCAGGCTGAAAGTAAATTTCTCTTACGCCATGGCAACCATGCTCTTGTCTGAGAGCAATTCGCAGTACCCAGTAAGTCTTTCTGTTTTTTGTCGACTAGCTCCTCTGTACGACATGGGATCCTCGTCTTTCGACTCTGCCGTTCTCATTCAGGAGGTTTGGGAGTGCAACTGTCGATCGCGTGGAATGGCCAAGCATTGCAGAGGCATTGAATGCATCCTCGAGCCGCCTGAATGGCCGAGTGGTCGTCCATGCGATCGTCGACCGGTCAGGATGATTCAATATGGCGGTGTGAGCCCTCTTAGTGGTCCACAGAATGCCTGCAAATATGTGATGTGTGCTCTCTTATGGGTGCACAGAGAAGTAATGGACAAAGGTGGAGCTACAAAGGTGACAGAGAGACGATCAAGCTTGCAACGAAGAAGGAACAACAAGCCATCCTACCTGCTTAGCCCTGCCGCTCATACCATCAATGAACATCACTTGCACGTACATGGGCGGCTGAGGGCAACGTGAGCTGCAGTCACTCCTTGAGCTATCTCTATTTGGTCGACTCGTCAAGTAGACGACGGGTAAGGACTGACGACAAAATACCCCAACGGTAGTGTGCTAGTACGACGCAGCACACCTAGCGGTCTCTAGATCTATGGACTAGCCACAGAACAGCAAGGCTATGCATCGCATAACCGACGCAATGCTAAATAATGCATGCGCCGAAGAGTTAGGATCAGATCTATCTAGTCCCCCAGAGCCACGGAATTACAAGCAAGTCGACAACGGGAGAACACCGCTGGTGTCGCGTTGAGCAACATATCACCGGAATGTCGACAACAATCCAGCGCTGCCGTCGGCTAAGTCACGAGTCTGTAGCAATACTATCCCATCACCGAGATGGCAGTCGCTTCTGGCAACCGCAGACAGGGCACACTGCTACTTCTCGCCGGTACTGCAACCAGAGTACTTCCGATCACGAATCGCGTGATACAAGCTGAAGTACCAACACACCTGGCGATAAGACCTGATGTCAGGCATTGCGCAGACACACCTGGCATGGCACCTGTTTCTGGGCCCAGGAGTATCACTTAGCCAGCACCGAAATTGTGGCCTCTTCATCGACACTCACGACCGCTGCGCCATTTGTGCGCCAGGCCAGATCGCACGAACGAACCTAACCTCATCGCCTTACTGGTCATGCCGAATTGCGTGGTGGGTGCTGCTTGACATGATTCGCGTCGATTCTCATCACATGGCCATCGTGCTGGATTGGAGGGCGCTCTGAGAGTTATGTTGCGTGGAGTACAGAGAGAATGATCGGAGGAACATTGTAACATGCACTATACAATACCTTATAGCTTAGCATTCGGCATGTTCTTCATCGCCTGCCGCACCCCCAAATCCGCCAAGATCTCCTCCGTTCCTCCCAGGATCGCATCAAACTTGTACGTCCGATGAAACATTTCTATCAAGCTCCCCATACCACCAACTGTGATACCGCGACCGCCAAAGATGTTAGTGCTCTCATCAGCGATATCGTGAGCAGCTCTCGTAGCCGAAAACTTCAGCAGCCCAATTGGACCGCCTAGACTCTTCGACTGCTGCGCGTAGGACATGGTGGTCATCTGGTACGTGAGTGTCTCGAGCCAGGCTTGGTGGGATTCGACGAGCGCGATCATCTTGGCGAGCTTCTGGCGGATGACAGGCTGGGAGATCAAGGGCTTGCCAAAGACAAGACGTTGGTGCGACCACTTCAGGCACTCTTCGAGGACCGCTCGTGACCACTGGATGACTGCGCATGCCATCATCCAGCGTTCGTGGTTGAAGTTGGACTGTGTACAGGTTAGCTCGGTACTTCAGCAAATAATCAATGTCGTTCCAGCAGGAGTCTCAACCGGGGGTAATGCTCTTGACATGTCACCCACGATGGTGGTTGTTGGCCTGTGGACGTGTGAGAGTCGAGACTTCAGAGTCGCGCTCTTTCGCGGACCGCGAGTACAGCTTCACTTTTCCAAGTGCCCCTATATTATCACAGGAGCATGCAGATATTTGCAGAAGCGGAAACAGTGGCGACCTACCATGATCGTGATCATACCCTTGTCAACCTCACCCATCAGGTGGTCGGCCGGAACCTTCACATTCTCGAATTGAATGTATGTCGTTGCCTGTTCACCGCGATCAGCAAGTGGTCTGCTCTCAAGTAGATCGAGAGCACGAACTGCAGCTGTCGAATAGGCAGTCTTGATCAACTTGGTCTCGACGCCCTCTCCTCGTGGTATGAGAAGCACAGTCAAGCCCTTCTTGGTCTTGCAGCCAGTAACGAAGTAGTCGCTGAACATGCCATTCGTAATCCACTTCTTCGTGCCATTGACAGTCCAGGTCTTGCCATCTTCGCTCAGCTCGGCGGTCGTTCGAAGGCCCTGGACGTCGGATCCAGCGAAGGCTTCAGTGATGGCAAGACACATCTTCTTCTTGCCGGCGAGCACCTCTTCTGTAAGCTTTCGCTTAAGCGGCTCGTTGTGTAGCCAGTGTTGGACAGCTGTGAGAGAAATGGTCATGCCCTGCAGCCCTGTCAGTCTTCACTGCCCATAAGATGAGTCTCCGGGAACGGGATCACCCACCGCCATATTCCCATCCTGGAACCCTCTGGACCCTGTCCGAGCCAGTTCCTGGCTAGCAATCAGATCCGCGAACGCATCGAAGTCCTCTCCCTTCATGGTCCCACTCAACAGATCCCTTCCCTTCAAATGCTCCCCCGGTCCCAGACGCATGGCCAGCACATTCTCCTTTGCCATCTTATCAATCAACTCCTGGCTGATGAACGTCCCATCCTTCTCCTTCTCCTGTGCCTCAGGCGTCACATGCTCGTCCACGAATTTCCTCAGCGCCTTCCGTAGCGCTCGGTGCTTGTCCGTGTAGTACGGACTCGAGTATGCTGGCGTCAACCATAGCGGCTCGGCGTAGGGTACTTGACTCAAGTCGCCAGGCTGCTGGTCGATGACTTCGGGCGTCTCATTCTCTAGAACACCGACGCAGAGCGAAGTGTACTTTTGCAGGACCTCGTGCCGGTGGAGGTTATAGAAAGCGGTCGTGGCGTCTTGACCGGCCACTTGTTCCAAAACTACATTGCCTCCGGGATGGGCTTCGGCGAAATCTGTGAGGTCGTAGACCTTATGGTCGACTATGCACCAGAGATCCTCTGGCGAGCTGTGTTTCCCAACTTCCTGGCGGGTAAGTGCGGCCTTCATGGTTGTGAATGGAAGCGAATACAAACAGTTACACGAGACGAGAGAGTGGAGCGAAACCTACTGGATTAATGGTTACAAGGGGCGATCCTTGCTAGATGGACATCGATACTGTTAGTGACATGTCGACTGTGGAAACAAGCCGAGGTCGAAACCCTACTCGTCGGCTGAACATGAAGCACAGACATCCCCAATGGAAGAGTCAGCAAGGGTCCGCAACACCGTGATGGCTATTGTTGCTGTCTATGTAGGTATTGCTCTATCTAATGGCCGTACAGGCATTCCATAACCCATCTCATCACGTTTCCCACGGGATGGGTGTTGCACGCTTTGTTGCAGCGACATCCTCGAATTAAGGCCAATGCTTATGTATGCTTCTCGTTCACGAGCGTGATGCGGTAGCGCATTTTGCCAGTGTTAAAATGTTTGATGGCCTCGTTCGCCTTCTCCATCGGGAACAGCTCGATCATAGGCTTAATGTTCTTCTTGACGACGAAGTCCAGCATCTCCTCGATCTGAGCTGGCGGCCCAATCATGCTCCCCTTGAGCGACACACCCTTCGCGATGAAAGCGAAAGCAGTGAGATCCGGTAGCTTGTCCTCTGGCGCGCCGACCTGGACGAACGTACCCTTCACCTTGAGCAGACCGAGGTAGTCCATGAGTGGCATCTTGCTGTTGGAGACAGTGCAGACGATGAGGTCGAGGCTGCGGGCGTGGTGCTGAGCCCAGTCTGGGTCCTCGTCGGTCGAGATGTACTCGTCTGCGCCGAGCTTGAGGACGTCCGCCTTCTTTTCGGCTTTCCTGGAAATGCCGACAACCTTGTCTGCGCCGAGAGCTTTGGCGAAGAGCACACCGAAGTGGCCCAGCCCGCCGACACCGATGATGCCAACCTTCTTGCCTGGTCCACAGCCATTGTCCTTGAGAGGAGAGTACAGGGTGATACCACCACAGAGCATAGGTGCAGCGTCCTCGCTTGCGATCTTCTCGGGGATCTTGAACACGAAATGCGAAGTTGCGCGGTGGTAATCGGAGTATCCTCCGTAGCTCGTACCGCCTCCAGGGTACTTGTCGGCGAAGGTGTTTGTGGCGTTCACGCACTGTGAAGCAGTCAGTGCATGTCTATCCACGGCAGCATACCGCAGTCAACCCACGTGATTCTCAAGTCCATTCTGGCACTCCTCGCAATCGCCCTTCTGGTTTTGGCAGGAAGCATTCTGTGCGCCGACACCGACTCTGTCGCCGACCTTGATGCCCTTCTCGACTTTCGAACCCACGCGTACGGCCTTGCCAACGATCTCGTGGCCAACGCAGCACGGGTAGGCGGTCGGACCCCAACCTGCTGACAGCGTGTGTAGGTCACTGCCACAGATACCAGCGTGAGACACCTGAATATCGACGTCCGCCTCGTCAAAAGGCTTGATGGTGTCCTTGGGGAACTCTCGCCACACCATGTTACCCTTAGCCGACTCCTTGTCCTCGCCCATCCATCCTTGGAAGGTGTACTGTTCCGTGGCCATTTTGCTGATGCGATTGATTGATTTGGAAAAAGTGTAACGTGGAGGAAGTGGAAAAGTGATAAACCTGTGCGAACGGAAGACACGACCGCTCATATACTTTCTACCGCTCTATGACATCGACGACGGATATTCTCAGGTATCACCGTTATCGCCGCCACCTCTGCCCCACTATGTGCTGCATCCTAGACCAACGGCAGTGAGTGTTTCATCGGGTTGTCACCGCGGGACACACGAACTTTTTCCAATGCAGGCTCATGACGTAAGTCAATAAACGCTGTTCCACCACAGCCGCACTGATCGAGAACTACCTTACCTCTGCTTCTCCGGGGCGTTGGAACAGTGACCACGCTTTCATCAGCTCGCCTGCGGCAGGGAAATGGTACATTGCCACACATATATTTGTGAGACTCTAGATTTGATACACAATTACTGACGTGCCTCCTCCCTCTCGCCAATAGCGATTGACAGATTCGCTGTCGCAGGGGGGCTGGTATTAGCACACGAGCGCGTGAATTCTTCTAAAAAGCAGGGTTGCCAACGAGGACTTGTAAATGGTGCGAAGCACTACATGTATGAAGAGAACTACGAGGTATCAACCTTCGACTTCGACCATCTTCAGTGCCTCATCCACGCTCAAATCACTCAGCAGCTGTCGTAGCGTTGCCTGTGCAGCTTCCTCCGTCTTCCGCTCGGTAGCTCGCAGCGTGGGCCCTTTCGCAAGAATCTTGCCGGCATTCGTCGCGGCGCGACAGAGAGCCACGGCCACCGGCGCATCACCTTTCATACCCTCCACGATGTCGACCTCCACGGTTTGCAGACTCGGCGCCTGCCTCATAATACCCTCGAAAAGATCGACGCAGAACCATTTGTATGTATCCTTAGTGCTGTTCTTTCCCCTGAAACCCTCGAAGTGTGGCTCGCTGGGATCCACCTCCACGAACACCTTGAGTGTTCGTACGTTGAGGCAGTCACGCAGTCCAAGACTGTCGTCTGTGTTCTGACATCTTGGCGGCTTGCTCCATCCCTGTCCAAGGCGCAGGTCCAACGTGTGAATGATTTCCCTGTACTTGGGAGGCAACCTTGCCAGGAGTGGCTTCTTGGTGTTGAAGAAGCGGCCATGACTCGGATAGATCCTCACAGGCTGGCTGTAGAATACACGATAGGCTTCGTCATACATGCGGTGGTTTACGAGCAAGGCTTGTAGACGTGGTCTCACGAGATACCAGTTGATATTGGGTTCTGCAGACGCCACGAATCAGCAATTGAGACGATACGATCTTACACATGAAGCACACCATACCGAGATCGAGCGGCGGCGCGGGCTTATCGTCCAGACCCACGACCAGCGCCGCCGCCTTCTTACTGTGATAAAGCTCGTGCACATGGCGAGCACTGATATACAGCGCCTCCTCGTATATGCGCAGCCGCAGCTCCGATGGCAAATCGAAGAACCTGAAGGGCTGCCTTTTCACGACCACCGACTCCTCCGCCTCGTCATTTTCGTCGCCAACAGGCGGTGAAGGCGCGCGTGAGGTAGGTACCGAGCTCGCCGGACTTGTGCCTGCGGTGTCGGTCTTCAAATGCTCAGCGATGGTGGGCTTCGCTGAGGTCTTGCCGGTCCCTGAGCTCTCCGCCTTTGCCTTGCGGTGCTTGGCCATTCAAGAAATTTTCACGGCAGCCGAGGTAGGGTCGCAGGGACGATGGAGAAGCTAGACGCTTGATGCTTCGGATGGCACGGGGTACAGTCAGGTCATCGCGTGACCTGACGTTCATCCATCCATCGTGACGGTATCGTCGGCAAAGGAGTGGTGATTGATGGGAAGAGTACAATAATGTAAAGTACAGCGTAGGCAATGAGACATGTAGGACTCCTCTTTGGCCACTCGGTCTAGACTAGTAGGTACGTAGCGCGGGCTGTGTGTGCCGTGGCGAAGGGTTTAGCAGGATGGAGATATCAGGCCAGCACGGGAGTCGACAAGAAAGTGTGATGATTCTGCAACTTCTTGGAGCTGACCTTGGTCGCTCTGCCTGGCAATTTCAACAAGCTGCCCAAGGAGGAGCGGATTGAGTGTCTATTTCTGCGCCAGGGGTATAAACTTTCATGGTGAGAGGGAAGAGAAAGGTGCAGAGCAGCGGCGGGGTTTCCACTGTGAGCGGCGCACTGACCGGCTTATGTCAGCGTTCAATATCACAGTGGAGACTCCACCAAAACGCACATACATGTTGGAGCCTCGACTCACGGTCAACGAAACATAAAAGTATACATCGGCATGTCCTTCACATTAGAAGCGCCGGGAGAAGCAAATCCACTCACAGAGAGTCTGCTTATACACAGCTTGAAGAGTGCCTCTTCGTCCGATCCGATACAGATACAGACTGGGACTAAACAACTCCAAACATGGGAGAGGTCGAGTGGCTACTACGTGTATCTTCAGAGCGCGTATCTCGATCGACGATTGCCCCTGGAGGAGAGATATCTTGCGATCATCCAGCTCAAGAACGGCATCGATAAGTACTGGCGCAAGACAGCTACCAAGTAGGTCCATTCAATGCTTCATTACTATCACAGTCCAAACACTACTCGCCCTTCAGGTCATCCCATAGAGATGCATCAGCCACGCACTCCTCAACTTTCAACAAGATGAGCGAGTATCGCTGACTCTGAAAACAGCGCAGTGCAGAAAGATGACAAGAACATTATCCGATCGCGACTTGCAGAATGTGCACTCTCCGAGTATGACAGCAGGCTGGTTCGCCAGAGCGCTCTAGTATACGCTAAGATCGCGCGCTATGAGTTCCCAAGTGATTGGCCGGACGCGATCAATGCGCTACTGTCTGTTTTGCGAAGCCCGACAAGTGGCAAGCGAGAAGAAAATGCACTCGTCATTTTGCTGCAACTCACGAAAGAGCTTTCAGCAGCTCGACTTGCTCGGGCACGACAGAACCTGCAAGCTGCAACACCAGAGTGCATCGCAGTAGTGGGCCAACGTTATGTCGCGTATGTGGAACAGTGGCAACAAGATGGTACAGCAGAGACCGCTCTGCTCGGGAGTCTTATCTGCATCAAAGTCCTTCGAAGACTACTGATCACAAGCTACGAGCATCCAAATCGCGATGGCGATGTGACGGCACTTTGGCGAATGTCGTGTGTGAACCTTTCCAATTGTTTACAGCTCAGCGCGCAGCCCAGTGTGCCGGGTCCTTGCAAGGTACTAGTGGGTAAGAACATGCTGCAACTTGCAAAACTCCATCACGAGATGGCCAAGGATCATCCAGCAGCATTTGCGTTGCTTCCGGACTCTGTACCCCTCGTGCAAGCATACTGGTCACAGATCAAGACCTATGGGCAGGACTTCGGCACTGCCTCTGCTGTACTTCCTAACGGCCCTCGCGGGCACCAAGATGGGGACGACGGTGATACACCCGACACCGAGAAGTTCATTTTGCGGGCGATGCTGGTTGTGAGAGCATGCGTCAAGATGATACACAACCCTAGCACCGTCTTCAAGTATCGTCAACCGGTGGATAAGGAAGAGCGACATCAAGCGATGGAGCTGATCAAGCAACACCTGCTGAACCCGGCCTTCGTGAAGGAGGTGATGGAGGTGGTGATTACAAGCTACTTTGTGATCAAAGAGAGCGACCTCCGCGAGTGGGAAGACGAAGCTGAAGAGTGGGAGAAACGAGAAATGGGCGATGGTGAGGATTGGGAATTTAGCGTGCGATCATGTGCCGAGAAGCTCTTCCTCGATCTTGCAATCAACTACAAGGACATCCTGGTGGAGCCCCTGCTCGCGGTCTTCTTCACGGTCGCAACGCCGACTAACGATGAAATCCTCCTGAAGGACTCTGTCTATACTGCTATCGGACTGGCTGCGCCTGTTTTACACGACCAGCTGGATTTTGATGGCTTCATCCGGGATGTGCTCGTCCAAGAAGTTCAGAAGACTACGTTTGGCTACCATATCTTACGACGGCGTGCGTCAATCTTGTTGGGGCAGTGGATCACAGTCAAAATCAGCATGGAGAGCAGGCCACTAGTGTTCCAGATTTTCCAGCACTTACTCACCAAGGATGACCAACCACTGAACGATCAGGTAGTTCGGATTACGGCCGGACGGCAACTGAAGATCATCGCCGATGACTGGGAGTTCAGGGCGGATCAGTTCCTTCCCTACGCAGAAACCACTTTGAGCATCTTGATGGACCTTGTAAGCGAAGTCGAGAGCACGGAGACGAAGATGGCCCTCCTCAACACCATTTCCGTGATCGTCGAGAGACTTGAACGCCACATCACACCATTTGCCGAACGCATTGTCAGTCTACTGCCGCCACTATGGGAGCAGTCAGGCGAAGAGCATCTCATGAAGCAGGCGATCCTAACTATCCTAGCTCGTCTCGTCGCCGCTATGAAAGCTGACTCTCTGCCTTTTCATCCATTGGTGTTGCCCATCATAGAGGGTGCCATCAAGCCAGGTTCCGAGACTCAGGTGTACTTGCTCGAAGATGCCATGGACCTGTGGAGTAACATTCTCGTCCAAACACCGTCGAATGCAGCGTCAATTGAGCTCCTCGTACTGTCGCAGTACCTGGCCTCCATCTTTGAGCTTGGCTCAGAGAATCTTCGGAAAGGGCTTGAGATCGCGGAGTCTTACGTCCTGCTTGCGCCTTCGCACATGCTGACGAATGATGTCCACCGGCAAAACGTCACTTCGCTCACTGCGCTCCTCGGATCTCTGCGACCCGATGCTAATGGTCTAGTATGCTCCCTGCTAGAGACCACGATCCAGGTAGCGGGAAGTCTGGGCGGAGAGGCCACCGTACGCCAAGTAGTATCCGACTACTGTCAACTTGGTCTCATGAGCAAGCTTCTCACCGGACTGCGCGGTAGCTACGTAGCTCACTGCATGACTGGCCCACTCGCGAAGGACCCTCCGGTAGACGGTATCGTTGAGACAGATTACTTCAGCATCCTTGCTCGCCTGGTGCTCAGCTCTACTGAGACGTTCTGCCACGGTCTAATGGTTTCAGCGCCGGAAGACGCTTCGGGCAACGGAGAACTAGGTCATACCTTCACATGGCTACTCGAAGAATGGTTCTCGCACTTCGAAAACATCGGCGACCCTGCACGGCGCAAGCTCATGGCTCTTGCCTTGACCCAGCTTCTTGATACAGGCTCGCCACAACTTCTGCAAAGACTGCAGTCATTAATGACAGTCTGGACTGACGTAGTCACCGAGTTGCACGACGAAGACGCTGGACCCACGAGTGACTCTCTTGTTCGTCGCGTCGATCGCGCTGAGCCCGCTGCTGGTGTCGAAGGTCCAGAGGCGCCAGAGGACATCAGACGCAGGAATATGGCGAATTTAGATTCAGTGCACGCCGTCAGTCTGCCAGAGTTCATCAAGTCGCAACTAGGAGCGGTGATGGCGGAGAACTCGAACTTCCAGCAAGAGTGGGTGGCGAACGTGGATCAAGATGTTGTCAGAGCGTTTGGTGCGCTGGGGATCATGTGAGCCACGGTGGCTACTGCATCTTTCCGGATTCTGAAGCGTTGGAGAGGCTTCTATCCGCCCGACTGCGAATATGACCCGCCATGACGCTACCTTCACGAAAAACGTGATGAACCAGAAGATGGTAAGGCACTCCCGCCCACCTCTCACTAATGCTGTACGCTGGGCTCGCTGTACTGGCTAAGTCAGCAGATATGTAGGAGCGTTTCGGACCTCTGAAGCAGCGAAGGTAAGTCTGAGCTTGTATTATTGCATGATGCCGCCAGAGGCCATCTATCTACGCTCGTACTGTCAAACTCGCAACGCTATTCAAGGCCTGTGCACTCATCATTGAGTCGTTTCACTGCTCGCCACCCATCAGCATCCAGGCACTCATAGAATCATCATATCATCTCGCCCATTCTAGGCAGGCCATTCAACTACCTCCCACGACTCCGGTCCCGATCTCGGCCCTCGTACCTCTCCTCGTACCGATGGCCTCCGCCTCTATCCCTCTTCTCAGTCCTACTCTCCTGCCACTTGTTCTCTGCCCAATTCGCTCCCAGACCGCCAACAATTCCCCCAAGAGCCATATCCCGCCTCTTATCCTTCTTGCCGCCACTGATCTCCTTTCCAATCAGCCCTCCAATGACAGCACCCGCGATCGCCACGCCGGCACCTCGCAGCGAAGTGTCGAAATTCTCGTCGACCTTTTCTTTGATGTCGCCGAGCGGGCCTTCCCGCGAGCGAGATCTGGAGCGCGATCTGGAGCGCGAGTCTGAACGAGATCTCGAGTGATTTCGTCGGGAGTGCCGGGACTTGGAGCGGTGGCCAGAGCCATTGCGAAGGGCTACCGCGCCGGCACCTGCTCCAGCAGCCCAGGGATCACCAAGACGCTCGTTGCCACGAGTTTCCCAGTCACGAGGAGGCTATGATGAAAGTGTCAGCACTGTGGCAGGCGTAATAATTATCGATGGAACTTACTCCTCGGTACCGCTCAGTCTCGACGATCTCACGGTCGTACTCGCGCCCAGTAGCAGGGTCATAGCCGCGACCATTCGACTTCACGCGCCTACCGCTGCGCTCATCATAGTCGCTATCGTCATCATCGTACCTTCCGCGCGAGTGCGAGTAGCGACCGCCGCCATTTGCGTGTGACATCTTAGTGCCTCTCGACTGTCGACTGCGCGTGCTGCCGACAATAGAAGGATGCGGTCTGCGCTTTGGGTCGTCGCGCTCGTCTTCGTAAGCTCTGATCACTCGTTCGCTAGTCTGGCTCTGCACTTCAAGTTCCCGGTCGCTGTATGGATCGTAGTCTCTGTCGTTCGGATCGCGCTCAGGACTTGGCAAGGTGTTGCGATGCCGATTAGTTTTCTGGCGAGGCCTGTCGTTCTCTCCGTTGTCCCTCTCGTATCTATCGTCTCTCCGGTCGTTGCCGCGATCCTTGGCCTGATCCTGTCTGATTTGTTCCTTCTGCTTTCCAGTGAGTTTGTCGTATCTGCCACCTACTTTGTCAATGGCTTTATCGAAGTGCTTAGAAGCAGTGCCGCGGTCTAAAGATTCAAGTACAAGTTCAAGTCCATCTTCCATACGATAGAGGCGACCAGAGTTAAGCACTCTGGTGAGGCCCCAAGCCGGCAGGCGGATCTTATACCGAGTCCGATGACGCGAGGCGCAGCACTATGGTAAGGTTCTGCGCCCGGATGCTGGCTGCGTGGGGATGCAGGGCTGACAAAGGTGGTGTGCTGACTGAGGGTAGAAAGTGATGGGCTTGTTCTCACCGGAACTGATGAGGCTATGTTTTCTGCTGCCGGCGAGACTGCTGGGTTACGCTCGGTACTCATCAAGCACGTTGCCGTGGCCTTCGCCTAACCGCCAGCCATCGCACTTCCACCGTGTCTTGGCGGACATGTCATCTTGCAGCAGCGCTGATTTTGTGCGCCCAAGTGGAGCGTGCACGGCGCGGGGCACTCATGTCACAGCCCTGTGGCTTTCTGCGTAGAGGCGGGGAGGTGGTGGCAGTGATGAGGTCTTCGGTGAAGAGGAATGGCGTACAGATGTTCGAGGGCAGGTGCGATGAACACCCTACTTCACTCACCGTACGGCCTATGGAAGACAGGCCTATGGAAGAGAGGCAACGCTACGACTTCACTGTAGGCAACGGCGCCATTGTCGGAGACCACGATGGACAGCGATCGATGTTGAGGAAGATGGCGTCGAATTTAAAATCTCAAGACGGCGCTCGAAGACATCCAGTTCGAACCGCACTAGAACTGAGTACCACGACCATTCAAACCCCTACGCTCCCAGTTCCTTAAGCTTCACATTCCTGATCAGTCTCCCCTGAGCCTCAACGCCTTTGCCCTCTCCAAGCGGTCTTCCATCACCCATCACCAACTTCAAACATGCTTTGGCCAGAACATCTGTCGAAATCACGAATGAAGGCGCCACACCCTTTAGCACGACTCCAATCACCCTCCCCACGCGGTCCATCATGCCCGGTTCCCTCTCCATCAGTCCTTTTCCCTGATCATCAATAGCCGCCGGCCTCACGTTGAAGACCTCGAGTCCGGGCAGCTTTAGTTCCAGCAAAGCTTTCTCGGTCCTCCCTTTGACTCGCGCGAACAGCTGCCCTTTGCCCTCCATGTTCGCCCCCTCGCCGGACATGAAGACAAAGTTGAAGTCTCCACCGTCGTTCAGTCCAGCGAAAGCACGAGCAGCAGCAAGAGTATAGTCATACGTGATTTTCGTGTAGTCGGCCTCGTTCATGCCTACTGCACTGATCCCGAGAGCCCATACGCAGCCTTTGGCGCCTTTGAGCTGGGCGAGAGTCTCCGATGAGTATGAAGCGAAGTCATCTTGGATGATGACATTGGCTTTCGACTGTCCTTCCGCGAGTTTCACACGGCGGCGAGAGAGTACTGAGATTCGAGTGATCGATGGAGAGCTCAAGGCATGTTGGAGGATCGCTGAGCCTGCCTTGCCCGTGGCACCAGAAAGAATAACGTGCATGACCCGAGTTTTGAAGCAATTCACACAGGGAGCGTGTCTTTCGGCATCATGAGGATTTGGTCTGGAAGCTGAGATCAAAGATCGAAAGCGAAGTAAAGGAATGTGTAGCCAAACGCCCCGTCTAATCTGCAGGCAGCAGCCTGCGCAAGAACGGAGATGACTGAGTTGTGCTGACCTCCGTCCGCCGCAGCTGATGAAGCACGAACGGAGGATGCAAAGTTCGTTATCTGTACCAGGGTACGATGCTACGCGTGCGAATGATGGAATAAGCAGACCAATCTGGGTAAGACAACACAGCCTGGCTCTCCACACGCAGTTGGACTACTTTCCTGTTGTTGCGTTGCAGTGTATATGAGCATTCTAATTTGCTGTAGCTACTCGACCAAGACGTATCGATGGTGGTTTACTTACGAGCTACAATTCATGCGGGGCACGACTCTGCAGCGCCGGTAGGACTGCCTCTTCTACACACTACCACAAAACCTCCTCCACGATATCAGCCAGCTCCCCCAAAGACTGCACCCGCAGCTTGAACTTGTACTCCGCCTGCATATCCTCAGCACTCCTGTCCCATTTCTCCACAATCCCATACCGATCGACCCACACACTCTGCATCCCCACCTCCCTCGCAGGCTCCTGGTCATGGAAAATGCTCTGAGCAACATGCAGCAACTCGCCCTTCTCTGCCCCGAATTCTGATTTGACATGATCCAGCAGGTAGTGGAAGTTCTTCAAATCGGGCTTATAAGACCCGATGTCTTCGGCTATGTACCAGGCGTCGAACTTGCAACCATTGAGTGGGCCGGAGAGTGTACCGTTGAACGACTCGTGGTCGACATTCGAGATTGGGATGAGCTTGAAGTGCGTCCCGAGTCGCTGGATGGCATCTATAGTGTCTTCGAAAGCTGGGTAAGACGCAATGGTACCACCATGCTTGATCGCGGCGTCTTCGACTTGCTGTTGGGTCAGCTTGCCGTCCGCTACTAGCTTCAAAGTCGCAGCGTAGCGGCGAAGCCCTTCAGCATTGATGTCCGATTTCTTCATCGTAGGGAACTCGCGCTCCACTGGGGTGGTGTGGAAGTATAGCCTCTCGAGTAGCACATCGTTGTCCTTGGGGAGATACGGGCCGACAGCAGTGTTGCGCGATGATGTTGCCATGCCGCCATTCCAGTCGATCAGAGTCCCGTAGATGTCGAAGGAGAGAGCCTTGAGCTGTTTCCACGGGATGTCGGTTGCCATCGAAAAGTCGACGCTGTGGGTTAGACGTGCAAGAAGTAGACTGAGCGCTGGAAAATGTACTGAGATTTCGACGGTCTGAGCGAGGAATTGCGGTAGACGACGAGAGTACAGGAAGCCAAAGTAGGCATTCATATACCTGTTTACCACCACGCCCTTCCACATCATGTCCTACGGTAGAGGGTCATGTGGGAGCGCGTTCGAAGGTGTCCTTTGTCAATCTGCTATGGTATGCGAGTGACTGATACCCGTTGCTCGTATCACACACAATGGTTATCCCAGAATGGTGCAAGGTATGAACGTGATGAGAGAAAGTAGGCGTAGCAAATGCGCAGGAAGACCGAATGTAATCGTGCCGCAACCTGCGGCTGTCGTGCCTAGATGTTCAGGACCTGCAGTCTTCTGAAGATGAGAGAACGGCGGGCAGGCTAGTATGTACGGCCCTGTGATAACGCGAGACCAGCTGTAAGATTCGTATGACGGCCCTAAACAACAAGGTTCATCTGATACATGCCATACCTGTCAATACCCAATGACCCAAGTCCAACCCAGCGCCAAGCAGTCACGCCGTTCCTAAACCCATCGTACTCATATCGCCCTCGCAGCCTCCCCAATCATATCGCTCTCCTCCCTCCTCTTGCCCCTTCCCAGCCCACCTTCGCCCACACCCATACGCTTCGCCACATACCTCTGTGCGACGAGTCCGACCCCTAGACTCAGCACCTCCTCCATCCACTCTGCTACCCACTCCCTCGGATCAACGCCCCCAGCCGCGATAATCTCCTGGATCGAATCCGGTAGTCCGTTATCATCACTTGCGCTTGCATCTAGCCAATCTGCCCATCGTCGCGGAAAGGGCTGCGAGAGTGATGAGAAGGAGAGGCTGTGCAGCGGATCGTGAAGGTAGATCGCGAAGGCGATGAGAGGCTCTGCATCAGCAGGTGGCTCTGCGACTGCGGGCTTCTCGTCTTCACCTCGTGCGGAGTCCGCGAAAAGCGCGCTGTCTTCCTTGTACCCAATAGCTTGTATCGCAAGGAAGATGTCCGAGCTGCGTACTGGGTTGCTCTCAGACAGCACCTCGCTGGCTCGCTTTGCAGCGGCCTCAACACCGCCACTCCGCTCAAAGAACTCCTTCGCATAAGCCTCGGCACTCACTCTCGCTAGCCGAGTACCCTCCGTCAGTCCCTCGATCACACCGAGGCTTCGCTGCAGACCCTCATCTCGCCACCAAGGTCCATCACTCCAGCCACTGCTGTTGGTACCCAGCACCCCTCCCCTGTAACCCTGCACTTCAGACCCAGTGCGTCCTCGGCTCCGCTGCTCACTACCGCGTTGTATGACCATCAACTCCCCTCCCTCGACCTGCGCCATCGTCCTCGAGAACACACCATAGATCAGAGGGTCGAGACTCGGGTACCCAACCACATCGTGCGTAGCATGGATCTGCAACCTCTCATGCGCCGAGATCGGTGGCGCAATATGCTGAATCAAACTCGTGAAACTCGGCAAAGCGCGACTCGTGATATCCGAACCCAGATGCTGTAGGTTCGACAAGTTCTTCCCGCCGATCGAGCGTACTTGATCAGCCCAGCGTTGCGCTTCCTCGTTACCACTGATCTCCTTCGCCAGCGTCTCGGCCTGCTTGACAGCTGCCGAGGCCGCAGAAGTCAAAGAACCCCACCACCCTCCACCTCCACTAGTCTGCGCAATGGGTGCAGCAGCTTTCTCCTGCTGTACAGGCTCCTCATCCTGCCCCGGTGTGACAGCACGATGAAACTCTCTCCCTTCTCCACTCCTCCTCTCGCCTCCTATCGAAGCTACACTCCGCCTCGCGCGATCTTCACTGCTTGTCCTGCCGCTCGGCGGGCCTGACGAAGCAGGCGTATACCCCGTCTTCGTCGCAGCACTCGTAGTCGAGCTGGCTACGCGCGGCGTGCCAGGGCGAGAAGTTTGTTGTGACGGTCGCGCGGCGAGCTGGGCTTGCAAGTCGCCGAAGAGGTCGTCGTCGCTGGAGACTGGGGCGGGTTTGGATGCGGGTGCCGAGGGGGTGGAGGAGCGGGGTGGAGGCTGTTCGTCAACGCCGAGGTTGTCGAGGTCGGCGAGGAGGTCGTCTGCTTTGCGCGCCATCGTGTCTGTGATGAAGGAGAGTCTAAGTGTCTCAAGTGGAAGCAGATGGTAGTGCTGCACAACAACCGCGGCGTGAAGCAGCAAGCAGCCAAGCAAGCTTTCCCCAGAGTTGACAGGGACCAGCAGCGGGGAAAGAGCGTGGGTGTGGCACATTTACAATCGACATCACTCCACTCTCAACGACGAATGAGGTAAAGGAGGGAATTCAGAGCAGAAAGAAGACAATTCAGTGCATACAGCAGACTACCCGCGCTCAATCACTCGCTCAGTGCCTGTACTTTCCCTGCAGACGCTCGCCCAATCTTGCGGCGGCGGATTCCTAGAACGCCTCAAATGCATGAACCCCAATGCCAAAAAGGACAGTAAGAAAGCCTCATCGCCCGTACCATTCCCATCAGAGTTCCATTATCGCCTACTGTCGGCGCTTGCCATCCCGGTGCTTGAGCTCTCTCGCATCATCAATGTTGCGAGACCCTACGCTACCTGCATCCTCAACCCACTAGGGTCAGGCGCCTTCTTACCACGCCTACCAAGCAAAGTCGCGCCATCCATGTTGAGCTCGAAAGCACCCTTGTTCTTCACCTGCCGCTTGGCAGCCGCAGCGACCTCTGGACTATGCTGTCCATACCCCTTCTGCGCTGGCGCCGCACGCGGGGCATTCGCCTGCCTGGCTTGCGCCGCAGCCGACAGACTCGTGTTCTTCATCTGGCGCTCCATGCCACCCACATCTGGTGCACCGGCCTTGGGGACTTTGCTCGGTGGGTTCGCCTGGCTTGGATCGTAAGGCGCGGTGTACTCGTCGTCTTGGTCGTCATAGTCTTCGTCAAGCGCGTTCAGAGACATTCCGCCGCGGAAGCCTTGCTTGAAGTTCTTGCGGCGTTTGCCTTCTTCTTCTTGGCGGTGCACGGAGTAGCCGACGTCGAAGACTTCGCGGAGGTTGACTGCGCCTGGAGAGCGGAAGTCATTGCGTCCGCGACCTGCGCCTGGTGTCTCGTCGAGGTACGCAAAGTCAGGCTTCATTGGACTTTGCTTGAGATCACCTGAGCCGGGTCCAGCCATTGCGCCTGTGCGCGTGTACATTGGTGTGGCAAGTGGGGGTGCGTCGTGTGCAGCGTATGTAGGCTCATCAGCCTCGCGAATCCAAGGGTGGTTGAGGAACTGGGTTATGTCGTAGCGCTTCTCCGGGTCAACGGTCAGAAGATGCGACACAAGGTCCTGTGCCGACTTCGAGATATCATCCCACCAAGGTGACAAGAACGTGTATTGCCCGCGCGCGACCTTCTCGGTCAGTACTTGGATGCTCTCGTCGTAGAACGGTGGGAAACCGCAAAGTAATGTGTACAGCACGCAACCGAGCGCCCACATGTCGACTGACTTCGAGTACCGCTCGTCCTTGACGATCTCGGGCGCCGTGTAGCCAACGGTACCGCAAGGCGTCATCGTCTGCGAGTCCCAGATGACCTTCGAAAGACCAAAATCGGCGATCTTGACCACACCAATACCACCGGCACCTTGGCCCTTGACGAACTCGCCCTCGTCGGCCTTGTCTTCATCCTCTGGACCTTTCGGCTTCGGGTTGCGCGTCGGCACAAATGGCGTAGGGTAGAAGAGTAAGTTCTCTGGCTTAATGTCACTGTCGCAATGTCAGAGGCGATATGTCTGCGCTGCTTCTTGGTGACTTACCGATGCACAACTCCAGCAACCTCATGCAAATACTCCAGCGACTTCGCAACCTGCGTAATGACGTGTCGTGACAAGTCCTCGCTAAAGTATGTCAAACGCACAATCTGATGGAAGAGCTCGCCACCGGGGCATAGCTCGAGGATGATGTAGTAGTACTGTCTGGACTCGCTGAACTCAACAAGCTTGACGATATTGGGGTGATCGAGATTTCGCATTATCTGCACTTCCTTGAGAATATTCGCTCGCTGTATGCAGAAAAGGCATGACGTCAGTTCCACTTCGGCAGCAGTAACAGTGATCGATTGAAGCAGCAGGGTAGCAATGATAGTAAGAAAAGAGCGCTGCGCACCTCCACGGTCTTCTGCGCGTGTTTCTTCTCGAAGTCAGGGTTCAGTACCCCGGGACCTGCCTATTGAACGCCACTGGGTTGGCTTTTGTCTCTCTCAAAGAGGGTGGTGCGGTGAAGGGCAACAAGCAATGACGACTAAGAAGCTTGTGACCATGGGCCATGCGTACCTGTGTGGAGTTCATCT
>JAVRRP010000227.1:0-23331 GCA_036872775.1 Oleoguttula sp. CCFEE 5521
CCTGCACCGTGCATCTCGTGCCGGCATGAGAATGGGGAAATAGAGTACGGCTGATGGGGGGCTGCTTGTCACACCACACACGATCGCATGGACGCGCATGACGGCCTGTACCACGAACACATGCTCGGTCATCATCACTGTCGAAGACCAAGGAGAGTTAAAAGCAGCACGACAAGGGTAGGCCTGAAATGTTCCGCCATCGACCAGAATCTCGTGGGGAGCACGTTACAGGGAAGTGGTGCCGTACCGCGTCCCACGTAAATGACATACATACAATCACAGCACTGTCGCCGATTGATCCCCAAAGCAAATGTCTCACGTCCCTGTCATGTGCCAAAATATGTGGGCATCACCACTTGAGGACGATCGCTCTCCCATAGGCATCCCACGCGATCGATGACTACGCTACCGGACCTGCTGCCCGCATCGTTCAAAGAGGGCCGAAGACCCGGGCAGAGCACGATACGCTCGCCTATTGCGCCAGAAGTTGCGTGCACACTCCTCATGCATCAAAGAAGGGCAAACGCCACGGCATTCTCGAGCGCTAGGAACGCATTGCGCGTGCGCGCTCATGCACGCTCAGGCCTACCGATAAGCCAATCGAACGAGTCCCGGACCCGCAAGTCGACGCCCTGGCTCAGGGGAGCGTTGCGCACCCGGGGCGGAGGCTTCGGTCGTCGGCTCGTTCACGTCTGCTAGTCCCTGGTGACGCAGGAGGATTCCCGTGACAGAAAAAAGTACATTCGGTACGAAGTATGAATGACTGGCATGCAGGCCACTAACAGCATGCGACAAGTGTACGAGCTGCACGTAACGATAGCCTCGCCGTGATAGAATGACCTACAGCATCTCGATCGCCAAGTCCAGTCGTGCCGTCCTCACAGATCAGCCTGTGGTGACCAATGTCAATCGGTCCAGACATGCTTTCGACACACTACGCTGGTAGCGGATCCTGCTGAGAGGAGATCTCGAACTGTAAATACCAATGTCACACGGAGCGACCGAGCCTGTGGGGACTCTGGGGAACGCCATGCCTATTGACAGCTGCTCCGAAGATGGCGTCACTCGAGCTTGAGCTTAAGGTAGTTTTTGACTCTGCGGGAGATGATCTCTACCGGTAGCTCGATACCTCTCGAACTCTATACGCGACGTGCATACCAGACATTGTTGACGAGAATCCTGATCCACTAGCTGATTGAGGTTTCAATACCAAGACTGTCGCCAACGCGCAAGTCATGAGGCGAACAGGCTATCTCGATGTAAGCCATGGTGATAGTTCTCGTTCGACGTCTGGAGAAGCTTGTGGTACTATCGCTGTCGTTGATCATGTCATCCTACGTCCGCCGCATTGGTGAGAGCGCGATAGGCATGTCGAAACCACGTACGGAATTATGGCTCTTAATGCTATTCCGATGCATGCATATCTGGTAGGACGCACCGAATAGATACTCAAGTCAGAATATTGTCCCGTTGAGAGCTTCCGACTCCGCGAGCACGTAGACATGAAGTCTACGATGCTGTGAATCTCAGTCCTATGTCCACATTTGTGCTCTCCAACATGGCAGTCGACTGCCGTTTCGTCAGTGCGATTTGGCTCAAGCATACTGTGGAGCCTTATGGGGTTGTCCACGGTCCCGAACTACGCCGGACACGCGCAAATCCACTGTGGACCTGCTGTGCTTCGTTGAGTGCCGGAAGTGTCCTGAGAAAGTTGTTCGAGTCAGGAGGCTCTGCCGATGTTGGTTTCGCTCCCTTCGGCTAGTCAAACTTCACGGGCTCGGCTCATTAGGGCTCTCGACGCCGTCAAGGATGTGACGAAGCATAATATACCATTTCTTCCGTGAACCAGGTTGGTTCCTCATACAATGCCTCTAAATTCGAGGCCAGGAAATGGCTCCAACGTCATCTGTCGACGGTTGATCAGACGCCATATGGGTCAATTGAGCGACTTCTGCCGCTCACTTGATGCTGTCACGGTCGTCAGATTACGCCGTAGTGTTACGGTACCTTCCCAAATGTACGCGCTGGCGGTAGCGCCAAGACATTTCCTCCGAAGCGAGTATTCCGACGACCACCCAACACACGCCCTCCGATAACATACATTCCGGATCCATTTCCATTCAGCCTGTTGACCCAAAGGGTATCCCGTCAGAGGCCTGTCAAGCATGTGTTCGATTGTCGTATGGCCTGACATGATACGGAGGCACACCTGCACAAGAGTCGGCAGGACCCGTGTCGTCCGATCGACAACTGAATCTACATGAGGTGCCTGCACACTCCAGACAAGTCAACAAGATCCCAGGATGTGCTTCCTTGGTCACTGGGTCGACCGCAGGATTGTGCATGCCATCCGAGACATCTGAGACACGGCAGAGACCGACCAAGATGGTTATAGCAGCTCTACGCTCGTCGCTTGTGGCTTCGGACTCCCCAAAGATCTCACGATCGCGCACCATGGCTTGATGGCTTTTGTGGTTGTGGCGTATTGAAGTAGTATAAGTCGAACTCTGTCAAGCCCCATCCACTGATGTTTCGTGGATGTCTCGGTTAATATTCCTGCAGCGGACCATCTGCTCGGCGGCACAGCAGGCCTCCTACACACGTAAAGTGCTATTGGCACGCAGCTCGAACGAGCACCATCCCCATCGAGACTATAGACAGGCTCGTGTGAAGTATGTGCCCAATCAAAGCTGTAGAATGAGTCGACGTGAAAAGATACCATTGTGCGTCCAATCATGACCGGAAGGTGCGACCACACGATCTTCAAGACATCCTTGTCAGCCAGCCGCCTCTGCCGCCATCCGATCGCAGCACTCTATCGGTGGCATACTGACTACCGAAAGCTACCAAGATCAATCACATGCTCCCTGAGTGCCACCCCTATGTAGCCTGATCTCCGATGGGCGCACATATCGAACCACCAAACCCGGCACGATGGTAGATTCGATATCTCGCTTTCATCGCGATGAGATCTGCATTCGCAGTCTGTGGCAATGTTGCGCGATCGACAGAATAGGCTGGCTGTGTCTCAAGGAGCAGCATCCTAGCAAAGCTCCGTTCGTTCGGATCAGGTCCTTTGCTCATGTCCAAGGGCTGGTCGGGGGAAAGCATCGTATGTGTAGCACTCGGCAAGGTAACATGCGACCAGTGATAGTGACTTTGGGGCCTCGTGGTGGTCCGCGACTTCTCGTGTAGACGCGGAAGCTAGACATTCGTACGATCCAGCTCCAGAATGTGCTAGTTCAAGTCGGTTGCGACTCCGTTGCAGCGCAAGCGAGGATGCGAGCGAAGGTATAGGTGCGTGCCTACCGCCTCTTTTACAAGGCCGTTGGTAACGTGACCTTCTCCACTCTCATGAATCATGGAGCTACTCATGCTGGTACACAAGACCTCGCACTAATGAAGGCTGTAGTGAGGGCCTATGGAGAGATCAGGGTGAGACAGAATTGGATATCCTTGGCCGAATCGATGTAGTCTTTCTCGAGGGTGAAAGATTGATAAGTACACTACTGGCTCGATCGATGACCGCACGCGCGAGGTTCAGCGCGCTGCGAGATGCTTGAATAGGTCTGTCTAATCAATGCTAGAGCTACAGGTTCCGGCGCAATAATGTACAGTGAGCAATCATGGGTGATATCTCCCACAGACGTCCTGCGCTTACGTCTTACCACCGGCACCAGCAAGACTCAACGCTTCCTGCGCCTCCTGGATCTCCGCGCGACTTTCACCTTCGTCCTCATCTTCTTCCGAAGGCCCACGCTTCTTGTCGTGCTTCTTATCATGCTTCGTTCCCTTCAACATTTCCCCGTCACTCTCACTACTGCCGTCATCACCGTCGCTCTCGCCGTCCTTGCCATCGTCAAGTGGAGGTTTCCGTTTTCGCTCATAATCCTGCTGATGCGCGTTGAGCATAGTACTACCAACGCGACGCAGCGCTCGAGCAATAGGAGAAGAAGCCGCAGTGCCAGTCTGTCTGCGTCGCAGAGAGTCGGCTGCAGAGGTAGGTGTGATGCCATGCTCGAGATCGGCGCCCGTTGTGCGTGTGGTTCTACGGCTGAGGTCCTGAGCGGAGCCCGGAGCCGTGCGTGGCCGACGAGAAGCGGGTGATTTCTGCGTCGTGATTGGCGACGGTCCGGCTCCATCAACTTCGACGCCATGGCCTATAACGCGTGCATCTAGTACATCATCATCTTCGGCCTTAGCGAGAAGGCTTTCACGGCTTCGGTCATCAATCTCGTAGGGTAACGGCACATCCCTGCTTGCTCTAAAGCGACCGACGTTCGTACAGTGCTCGTTCTCGACTCGGAACAGGGTCCACATGCCTCGGCGACAGACCTCGGAGAAGGCAATGAGGAATGACACAATGGACGAGTGCTGCGCGTCATAGGCGTAGATTGCGTAGAATATCCAGTTGAAGCGAAGGATAGGGTCAAGGCACATGGCAACGTAGTACCACCATGCGTTCTTGTACGCGAGCGTTTCGCGGAGGAATTTATGTTTGGCACTTGGAACGCCGAGACCTATGTCGCATATCAGTGGAGTGGCCTTGTGTACCGAACATCGTTACTCACTCCAGTCCATGACCACATCCCAGATGCTACAATAGATACTGTTGACTGTCGCACAAGTAATGAAGAACGCAAGCATGGATGTAGTCTTGTTGATTCGGAAGGTGCTGAGGCTCAAGGCTGCGAGGATGGTGAATGAGTACTTTCCGCCGTTAACCAAATGCGGGAACACATTGCGAGTGTCGTAATAACGCCGCAGGCACTGCATGCCTCGCCAAATGCCTAGCAAGTCTGTCAGCAATGCGGCCTCGGGATCAGAAGTCTGAAAGACTGACCAGGCAGACATGTCAAGAACCCAAGTACTCGTGAGTGCGAGCTGTTGCATACGTCCGGATGACTCCAGTGTCGCGCGTACAAGCAGAAGAACACCTCAATGTTTCCCATCGCATAGGTCATACTGCAGAACATGTCGCCCAGGAAGAAGTCCCGAAACTCGACAGGGTAGATCCCGGCAAGCGTCAAGCGCCATAAGGAGTACATGAACCATCTCCGGGCCTGGTGGTAGAAGAAGGGAAGGGGAGAGCAAAAGATGAACAGGCTCAGTCCAATCAGCACAACAGGCCAGTCTATCGGAACAAGTCAGCAAACCAGTGCATTTAGGTTTTGTCGATCTGGTCACTCACAGATGAACATCTCCATGCCGCCCACTTGCTGAAAGTTGAGCCACATCGTAAGACCAAGCAGGAAGTAGAACACTGCTGGAAGCTGCAGAGAAAGTCAGAAGCGCTCAGTCTAGATCAACACCTGGCAATGGCTCACCTCGCTCAGCTGCTTCCAATCCAGCATATTCCTGTTGTCGAACTCGAACACGAATTGGTAATTGACCTTCGCTCGAGTGAACGCACGTGCGTCCAAGACAAAGAATCCGCTCAGAAATACAATCAGGAAAAACCCTCCGTAAAGTTGCAGCAGATAGCTTGTCGTAGTCGACAGTGCAACATCATCGCCCTGTAAGAGCTGCTGCGAGCCATACACCAGGCCCTGTAATCCGAAAACAGTGCCACCAGCAACAAAGGCTGCCTGCCGCCACATTGGTCCAGTGTAGTCGCCCGCTCGCGCGATCTTAGCACGCAGCTTGCCGACGGCCATCTTGTGATTGCCTCGTTCGAAGTATCGCGCATATAGATCTTCGATGCCGGTGATGTGGCAGTCCACGACATCGGAATTGACGAAGTGGGCTTTGTTGACTTTCTCGGCCATGTAGCGTCCGGCAGGTCGAGCGTTGACAGCCTTGTCGTACTTCTTGTTGATCTTGCGGAACGCTGTTCGGTTGAGTAAAGCGTAGGATTTGAGCAGCTCCAAGCCACGATAGTACTCAGCCAGTGCCAGCTTCAGCTTCCGCTTCGCCACACGGTAGGGCACATCTTTCTCCGGCGCTCTGCGGGAGTAGTCGCGATGATCTGGAAGCCCAGCAGCGCGGGCTTCAAGGCCTTTGGGAGCGTCTGGAGTTCCGAGCTTTGCGAGCGCTTGCGAGGTCTTGCCAACATGGCCCGGGACTAACTTGTCGACTGTCTGATCCACAGTCTTAGCCACGCTCGCAAGCCATGGCGCAGCCGATGAGCGTCGATGAGCCAAGGCCGTGCGATCGTCGTCGCTGTCCTTCTGGTTCGGCGCGGCGACGCCACTCGTCTGCTTGCCATTCATAGCCTGCGTTAGATTGTATCGCTCAGCGTGTACAATCTCCTCCAGTCTCCTATTCCGCATGACGTGCAATTGCTCACGCAAGACCTCCAGGCGCTTGTTCGACTCATTCTCTTTGGTCTTGTAGAAACCCTCGATCTTCTCTAGTTGCTTGTCGAGAAATATGAAGAACTCTGCCTGCCGGAGGTCGAGCTCGCGGTACGCCTCGAGCGCGATGTCCGTGTCCTGGTGACCTGGCGCGTATGGGCTAGGGAAACCTCCGGTGAAGACTCGCTTGACGAACGGTCGTAGATTGCCAGGCAAGGAGTTCATGCGCTTCGGCTGAAACAAGCTCTTGTATCGCGGTGCATCCAACCCGCTCAACGGTGTATTTGGCGCTCCTCCGCGTGCATCACCATTCGTGGACTTGTCTCCCTTACCATCATATCGAGGCGACGTGAAAGTGATCGGCTGATCAACGTCCGAGCTGGCACCTGGTTGTTGTCCCTTCTTCGGTGCATTCGGGTCTAGCGCAGGGTCAGGCAGTTCGAGCAAAGACGCTTGCTTCTGCAGCTGTGCCATGGCTGGGCTCTCCTCAGCTATTGGCGGACTACCGATGATGCTCCCATAGCGCCTCATGCCGCGTCCCTGCTGCGAGGTCTGACCATCATTGTTCGAACGCAGCGGACTACGCTCGTTGATTGATATGCTCTTGGCACTCGCTTTCGGCGTTCGGTCACCGTCCTCCTGCCCTTCATTGTGACCGTTTGGGCTGTCATTGACACTCCGACTCCTCGTATGCATCAGCCCTCCCCGGCTCTCTGGCACCTCGGCCTGAGACCGCCGTCTGCCGCGGTTGAGCCATGAGTATACCGGCGCATTGCGAAGAGACTCCGGTCTGCTGGTTCCCGCCGCATTGCCTTTCACAGATCCAGGAGACTTGTCAGCAGCGCGGATTGCACGCGCAACATCCTTGAGCTTCTTCTTCGCGTTCTTGTAGTCCAGATACTTCTCCTGCCATTCAGGAACCAAGCTGTCCTGGAGCTCTTTGGCGAACTTCATCTCCGCGTTTGTTATTGGCGCATCTCACAGCGCGATGCCATGCCTCGACCAAGTGTATCTTGAGTGAGAATGATGGCAGATGAGAAGTCCACCTACCTTCATGACCTCTGCAGACTTGCAAGCGCTGCTGTCAACATTACAGGAGCTCATCGACAGCAGGAGCTTGGCTTCCAAGCAATTGGCCGAAGTTGCTCTTGGAACGTGCATGAATTTGCCCGGGGATGACGTTCCTCTGAATTATTATACCCGAAGCATTGACGGCATCAGAAGAGTGTGAAATCGTCGTGGCAGCGAACACTATCAAAACCGCAGACGGGATCGATATTCGGAAGAAGAAGTGAAGTGAGAGAGCCAAGGTCAGCGTACGTGGCCGCCGCGGCGACTCAGCATTGACTTCACATCTCAAACCTCGTCGACACGCGGGATCCATGCGGCCAAGTAATTTCTCGGCTGGCGATGCCGAAATGTATATCTAAGATCGCTTCTTTGCGTTCACGTTCCGCCCTGCACCGACCTTGAGTCTGCCGCCAGTCTTGCTCCGATCTCCTGTCAAGATACTTGGCAGGTAGTCCTCGTCCATCAGATTCCTCTCCTTCGCCCTTTTCTCCACCTGACTGTGGCGCTCGTACTCCTTCTGATCCTCCGCGAGTATGAGTTCGTTGCCCCAGCCACCCTTTCCCGCGCCCTTGATTCGTCCGTTCGCTGATCCGTGTACTGGCTTTGGAATGCTGTAGCGGTCACCGCGGCTGTTGTACTGGAAGTTCTTCTTCAAGTGGATCTTGAACTCGCCATTCGCAGTCGTCGAGCAAGACACGCGAGTGAGGGTGGGCTTGCCGCACCGCGTGCAGAACTGCTTGTCCATTTGCTTGGTCACAAGAAAGCACGCTTGGCAACGCATCACTGTGCTTCGCACATGTCGCACGCGTTGTAGTGAGCTAGAGAGAAGGTTGAGGTTCATCTGCAGGATCACGTTTTGCATGGCGAAGTCGGTGGTAATGACGGCGACTTCCATCTGCTGCTCAGTGCGATCTTCCTGCATCGCGCCGCTGGCATCTTTAGCTTGCCTCGAGTCGAGGTTCTCAGGAGTGATCCAGCTGTCAGGGTCGGAGTCTGATCCACTTCCATCGGGCTCAGACTCTTGAGCAGAATCGACTTTAGGTAATGCATTCAAGCTGTCTTGCTCTGTGGTTGTGAGGTCCTCTGTGTGCGTATCTGTCTCGGGGACATGTGCGTCAGTTGTGGGCGATGATAGTAGCTCCGACGGCAACAAAGTGGGGTCTGCAGGTTCCTCTGTAGCGCCGTTCGATTTTACTGAACTGGCGATCGGCAACTTTCTCTCAGATTCTAGGACCACACTCCTGGGCGAGGAAGTGGGACGAGACCGTATGGGTTTGCGAGCGGGGATCGTGGTCCATCCCGCACCTGCTTCGTCAGCCTGTTCTGCGGCTGGTTGGGTAACTTGTGATCTAGCGGGCCGACGCCTTCGTGACCTGTTCGACCGTGACTTCTGCGCATCATTGACCTCGACAGGAGGTACATCGGTTTCAAAAGTCGGATGCTCCTCTCGCGATACCTCAGCATCATACGCTTGAGGTTCTGTAGCAAAGTCTGGATGCTCTGGCTGGACTTGTGCTACGCTGCCATCGGCGGCTGCGTCGTGATCGTTTGAGGGCGCTTGCGCTACTCTTGATTCTCCAGTCGAGACCGCATTGCCAGACTGATTCGCCTGCTTCGAGTTCGGCAGAGGCCCATTCAGTCCTGTTTGGCCAGGCGAACGCCGCAATCTACAGTCGCCATGATTACGCTCACATTCCAGTTCGTACGTTAGTGCAATGATCAGAATATCAGGTTTGCTCAATACATCCAGATCTCCTGTTCGTCGTGCAAAGTCTGTAACGAATTTGATACTCGAAGGCGACGGCTGTCGCAATGTCACGAAGGGCTTTAAAAGCGTTTCGAAACGTGTGCGTGTGCTCTCATCGCGAATTTCGGAGACCACAGCTGGTATTGTGAAGAGTGACTCGGCTTGTGCGAGTATTGAGGACGACGCGGGTTCGTTGCGGATGATGGGGCCAGAGTCGATCACGAGCGTGTGGACTCGTTTTGATTCCGCCATTATGTTCGACTTCGATGTATGTGTCGGGCGTCGTGGAACTGAGTGATCTTGCGGATGATCAAGTTGTTGTCATGTCTAACATATTTCCGCTATCGAGGTGCACGTCGCGCATAAATTTGTGTGAGGTCGGCTCAAGCCCCACGGCTGTAGCCGCAACTCTTTCTCTCGATTGGCCAAGCCCCCAAGAGGCCGCCTCAGAACACAGCATAGTCCTATTGGATCAGCCTCATCTTCTTTTCGTATCTTACGACGTCCACCTCCATACGCAATTTTCCTCCATGGCTCAATTTGCACGTGTTCCCTCTGTGACCACCTCTGGGCCTGGACTCTGGCAAGCTCATATCATCCCATAACGGACCATGTTTCTCACCTGGAGCATCATCTGGCAAGACTGCCTTGTGAGAGGAATACAGATTGGTCCAACGAACGGTCCTAAGCTACTGGATCGCAGATCAGTCGCCTCACGATTGATACCCCGAAGTTAGGACCCTCTTGTGGCATGACCAGCATGGCATCGCATTACAAGCAGATGGTGTACGCTGCTGCATGATTACGATGTGTTGTAGGCTAGCAGCGTCGCGGACTTGCCACCAGGCGGATCGACTGAGCGTTCCGTACGTTATGTGTTTCAATGATCACGAGGCGATTGCGATGAGCTCACAGGCCGAGGAGCACTCGACCAAGGCGCTGGTTCGAGAAGGCATTTGACAGTCCCGGTGACTCAAGCGTCGCTGACCTCGAGAGCAGTACAGCTTGCCTGGCGCATGAGATGCACGGAGTGGAAAACCAGCCGGATCGTGGTAGCACTAGCTCCCAATTGGCCGCAGGCATTTTCTTACACAGGCTGCGATAAACCCCGGGAAGCTGCATTGCTTGCAAGCCTAATCACCTCGGGATCTTCATCGAGCGTGGCTCGACGCCGGTTTGCACCAGCCTACTGTTCGATCATAGCTTCCTCCATGGCCGTCGTGTTGACGGCTTCTCGGGTCGCCAACAAGATCCCGAATATGCATACTGGCCTACTCAGTGTTGCGGACCCGGGAATGGTAATTTGCCTGGAATCCTGGTTGGTCGGTACTCCGGCCTGCCCCATGGGAAAGAAGGCAACCATCTGTCGCTTAGCCAATCGCCTCGTCATGCGGACCGTCGGCATCGGGTCCTTCGCCGTCAGTCGGGCTACATTTACGTCCACAGTATTTCTTGTACCGTGACTTGGTGTCGCGCATTCTTTTCAGCCTGGCATCGAAACAGGGTTTAATAGCCGCAGCGACTGGCACAGGTCAGAACATGAAGTGGCATTCACTGCCAACATACCGACTGCTTGGACGCTATCGCCCGGGAGGCGTTGCTGTGTTCATCTGATTGGTCACGATTCCATTCATGCATTGAGAGCGCCAAGACAAAAGTACTTCTCCCGTGGACACGCCCCGCGCCTGATGACTACGGAAGCAGTTCATTTGTGACGAGAGGCGGCTCCCTATATACCCTGACGTCCGCAGGGCTCGATTTTAAGCCGCATCACGTGATCTGCAGATCCCTGGATCAGCCGCGACCGAGATCAAGGGCCGGTCATTGTGGAGTGTAGCGAGGAGGCCTCTTATTCCAACGTCGCTTCTCGCCGGGCGGTCCCCATCTCCGCAAGACCAAGGAATACTGGTAGAGAGCCAGTAACTAGGTACGTCAAGTCGCTCACGGCTGAGCCCTGTGATGCCTCGGCATCGACAGCCACGATTGTACCGGGCAGTCATCTTGCCGACCATTCATGATTATAGCATGAGGTCGATTCACGAAGCGCGTACGGTCACTTGTATTGTACGCGGAGTCTAGGCTCGTCGTGGCGGCAATTCCAATACAGACGTGGCCCGGCCATACTTCATCCGGGCCGAACGGCTAACGACGATGATGCAGCGCCTGCAACCTGGAAGTTACCAGCGCGCGTGGTAGCATCATGGAGCAACGACTTTCTAATAACATCAGCAGTCGACAGACCATGGGCTACACGCATCAAAGTCGTGAGACGACCTTACAGATGCTTAACGATCAATCGTAGCGAAGCTGAGTGGAGGTGATTGCGCTAAGGGGGAGCTACCGCCCTAAGCTGTGCTCGTTGCGGCATCTCACTGGTCAATTGACCCCGACGAAGTGATGGCTCTCACCGGTCGCTGAGCCGGCGCTCGATGTTGTCGAGTGTCTTTGCAGCGACAGCAGCGCCCGCGGTTGCTCCTGTCACAGGATTAGAGTCGCTAATGCGAATCTGAACTTCATTTTCGTTCATGCCTGGCGCCGTCGGACGGTAACCACAAGATAGCTCGATCTAAACAGTAGCAGCAACCGACAATTATCTGCCCGCCGAAAACATAGCCGCCGGCGTCGAGGGGCGCACAAGAGACCGCATCATACACAAGCATGTCCTTCGAGTACTACTTCCGCATTAAGGGCTTGCATGCCAATGACAATGGCCACGAGCGGCAGGTAGATGGCGACTGGCGCCCGCCTCGGGGACAGTGGAAGAACGTATACAAGACATGGCCTTCGGAGTGGCGCGACTATGCGCTCTTCCACCATAGCAGCGGCACAACGTTACGAGCGTCCGGCACGCCTGAGTCTCTTGGATTGAAGTCATATAGGACGTGCTCGATGTATTTCAACCAGGCGAACATCTGGATCGTCAATTGCGATGCAACGCAGCGCGTCATACACGATGGCAATGATAACGACACATCCGACCGCCGTCAGCCACCCTTGGCTGGGACTGCAACGAACGACTGGAGCCACGTCAGCTTCAAGGCTGCCAACGCCGAGGTCGCTCCCTCGCCGGAAGTGTCATATGTCACGTACGACGGGCCGGAAGAGAGGCTGATATACCAACATCAAGACCATGCGTGGGCAAGAAGGCTGTTCCCAGACCGATACACGCGAATGGGTGAGCGGAGTCTCGGCGCCGACAGACAGCTCGGCGGTCTGGTAGGCGACCTGCCGATACTGCTAGGTCTTGTGGCCTTGTCAATTGATCCAAGGGGTATGCAAGAGCGCATAGTAAGCATCGTCCAGGGACCTCCTTGGGTCCTACCGGCTAGCCAGGAAAGGACAGTAGGCTGTAAGTCCCTTCCAATGCGATGTAAACTGCTCAGGACACAAGACTGATCGGATAACAGGGGACGATAAGCGCGGTATCCTCGTTGAGGTCTGGACGAAGGATGACGCTGTGCAAACTGTCGCAACCTTGAAGCGGTACGAGCACGGAGGGTTTGGCAGGATCTTTGAATGATTGACAGTACCTATGAAACTTACTCATTCGTCCTTCGCAAAGCACTGGAACGTGCGAAACGGCGTTCCGTGTCTCAGTCATACTGACACTCATACTACCAATCCTGTAAGTCGTCCCCCTACACATACAGGTGGCAGCGATGGTACTTCCGCTCTCTCCAAAAGTCTGAACACTTCCGTGCTGCTGTCAGTGTATCTGCAACAGTGGACTCAGCATTCAAACATCAATTAAAGAGACAGGACTCATTGGTGTCTTTGCGCTATTCTCAGCTCTCACAGAGACAGCAATGTAGCGCTTCACTGTCACGGCCAGGCTGACACAAGCAAAGCATCATCGATGGTTCGCACTTCTGAAAAGGCGGAAGTACAACATTCGAACTGCAGCGGTACACTAATTCAACATCTATGCACGCCTCAAGCCTTGATATACTTATACCTATACTTCTGCTTCTCACCCGTGTCACCAAATTCCTCCCGCCCCCAAGCCCTCATCAATTGATTCCCCAGTTCCTTGTTCAACTTCTCCAGCTCACTGACCCTCAGCGCCTGCTTAGCAAGCTGCTCTGCAACCCGCGCCGTACTCGCCTTGGAAGTATTACTGTCCCGCTGTGACGCGTTGAGTTGCCGTTGGGGACTGTCAAGCTCTGCGGCCTCCTCTCGCTCGTGCTCTGCCGCCGAGCGCTGCAGCTCAGCCGTATGAGCGGTCTTCAAGGTGTCTGCGGTGTGGTTCGCGATCTGGAGTTGCTTGACGAAGCGGGCGTTAAGACGCTCGAGATCTTGTGCGCGTTCTGTAGCGCGGTTGAAGTCTTCTGTGCGGAGAGCAAGCTGAGCTGCTACACTAGTCGAGTCGTTCGGCTGGGGAGCGGGAGTCTGCTGCGTGGGTTGAGACTGCTTGGGTCGAGTGTGCAGATCATTCTGCAGCTCGGTGACACGTTCGTCCCGGGTAGCGAGCTGCAGTCGCAGCTCCAGCATCTCGTCCTGCAAAGCCACAGCCCGCTCTGAAGACGCCGAAGCTTCCGCAATCTGTGCTTCCAGCGCACGCACCTCTTCCCTTGCCTGATTCAATTCCTCTGCCACGTGCTTCTGCTTCTCTACCTCTGCTTGCAGCTGGTCAATCTCGTCTTGAGCGGCTTGCAGATGCTCCTTCGTGATCTTCTTCACCCGCCTCAGCTTATCTGCCACCTGGCGACGCTCCCTCTCTGCGACCGGTATATCCTTTGAATTCTGCGCAAGCTGCGCTTGCAGCTCCCTTATCTCCTCGGCAGCATCCTCGAGAGCTTTGTTGTGCTGAGCTTCGGGGCGGTCGATGTCTTGCATATGCTTGAGTCGCTCCTGCTCCACTACAATGGTGTCGTCGATGTCGGCCTCTGCGGGTTTCTCGCTCGGCCTGCTAGCTTCCTGCCGTACGCGATCAAGCTCCTCCTTGTATCGCTTCCGTTCCTGCTCGAATGCTACTTTGACCTGCTCCGTGTACTGCGCTGCAACGCTCTTGATCTCAGCCTCGCGTGCCTCCTTCACACTCTGTCGCTCCTCGGGCGTAACCTCCAGCTCCTCGCGATGCGCTGACGTAAGGCGCTCAAGTTCAATCGTATGCGCTGCCATCTCCGCCTCCCTCGTGCGCCTCTCTGCAGCAAGATTTTCCTCCAAGCGTTCGATATGCGAGCGCATGAATGCCACAGCCCCCGGCGCTGCTCGCTCCCGTGGCGGCGATGACGAGGAGGCTAGTCGCGTGCGTCCGAGCCTGCCGCTTCCGCTGATGCTGCGCCGTATCGAGGATGGTGTCGGAGAGTCCAGGTCCTTGAGCGGCGACCTGCGGACGGAGCTCTCTCTCTCTTGGTTCATAGCCGGCGTGCCTGACATGATGGAGCGCGCTGGTACGCGCGCAGGGAGATCATCAAGCTTCTTTTGTCCACTCAGGTAGTCTACCAGGTGAATTGTAAAGTCCTCGGGTCCATCGATCGCGTCGCTACGAAGAGAGTCGTGGGACTGATCCTTGGCTGGTGAGAACAGACCACCAGATGAGGGTACGATGGACATATTGGCTTTGAACATTGGCGAAGGCTGCAGGCCGCCTCCGCCAGGCGTTGCATCGGGTGCTGGCGACGAGGAGCGGTCGTCAGCACCGCTTTGCGGCGGAGACGATGGGAGGCGGCTGGAATCCATGTTTCGTTGATCGTCTATGCTTGAAGGTAGCGATAATACATGTATGTGTTCCTGCTCAGTGTTGACTCTCGCGTCATCAAACTGCCTCTTTAGGACGGTCGCGAAACGCGCTAAAGCTTACCTTACATCCGCTTAACGCCGATCACTGGAACACGGTCGTCTCTCTAAATGCCTGACCGTTCCTACGCTGCTGTAAAGAAACCTGCCATATTAAGATAACGTTTCTACTCAACATCGGCTAGAGACACTACTTGTAGTGTTTGTGGAAGCTTTGCTCTCATAGACATGGCACGGTAGGGATCCACAGTCGCTGAGAGTTGCAGTACCCACACT
Organism: Oleoguttula sp. CCFEE 5521; assembly: GCA_036872775.1. Taxonomy (NCBI): domain Eukaryota; kingdom Fungi; phylum Ascomycota; class Dothideomycetes; order Mycosphaerellales; family Teratosphaeriaceae; genus Oleoguttula; species Oleoguttula sp. CCFEE 5521. The sequence continues at coordinate 15,130 of JAVRRP010000227.1, forward strand.
TCATATTCCTGGAAACGCTTAGGTACAACGAATGATCTATGTGCTTGGAACAGACGCGATTGGCGGTTGTCGCAAGTATTTAGAGTTTTCGCGCAAGCTACGAACATACTCATACGATCAAAGGTGAATTTGCACGGCCCTGGGGCGCAATTCTTCAGTGAGGCACAGACGGAGCAAAAGAGTGACTCGCTATCAGGTCCGTCAGACGACCGACCTACATCTATGTCGGCCTCTGAACACGTACTTTTGGGGATTGGCCCTCCCGGTCGGATGGGCTACTATCTAAGTGCAGTTTGCTTCGCGGCAAAGGACACTGTGGTGTCTGGTGCGTCCGCTAGACACGTACCACTCCCCCCAGCCCTTAGCCCTCGAGCTCCTCACTAGCTGCGTTGATCTCGCGCCTTATGACGGTGAACAGTATGCCGTATTCATTACTCGTGCGTCCACGAGTGTTTCAGAGAAGGAGGCAGGATGGCCCTCAATACTGAGCCTTATCTTGAGCATGCGGCTCTGCTCCTGCCTTCAAGCACGTCGACAGGACCTCGTAGTCGATCTTGCGCGTCACTGTGTGAAGCTCGTCGGGGTTCATCATCCTCGTATTGACGCCCATCATGTTGCTCTCTTCGATCGACTTCCAGTACATATCGCACCCACACACGGAGCAGAAGTGGAACTCGCTTTCCTTGTCGCCCCAGACGTAAGCCTTAGTCGGCAAGCCATCCTTGACAGTGATCTTGACTTCCTTGGGGTTGTAGTACGCCCATGCTGCACCATATCGTCTGCAGATTGTACATTGGCATTCATTTATGTCGCGAGGTCGGTGGGGAACCTGGACTGTCACGATGCCGCAGTGGCATGTCGCATTGAGCGGCATGCTCGCGTCTGAGGGCATTATCTACACGGAGATCAATACAGCATCGGGATCCTGCGTCTTGCGATAGTAGCTTACGATTGGAAACACGAATGCAAGTTGCAGAAGGCGGTGGTCTATGGGGTGGTCCGAAGCCAATGCCCAGACAAACTCAACGCTGCCAAGACCAAAGCTTATTCGCAACGCCTTCACTTTAAGCCGAGGACCTTTCTGATATTCTCCTTCTTCAACCCATCTGTAGGCGCGTTTCCTATGTTCGGTGTGGACGCTGAGGTGAAGGCGCCAAGCTACAATCATGGCGCCTCCGCAATACCATTGTGGATCGCCAGCATCTGTCTCGGCTGGTACGTCTTTATCACATTGGTGTGCAGCATTGGGTACATTCAAATGTATGAGCAGCCAATTTCTCTCGAATCCCAGATTGACACTGACCTCGGGTAGTCGCCGTCACTATTCCCGTGTACCACAACATGTCCAATGGGGCTCCGATGCACCAGATGTCACCATCATTCGTCCCGTGAAGGGTCTCGAGCCATCTATGTACGACTGTCTGGCATCGACATTCAGACAGAGATACCCGAAGGACAAGCTGCACGTCCGGTTCTGCGTCTCGTCGAGTAGCGATCCTGCACTCCCTGTTTTGCAACGGCTCATCGAGGACTTCTCGGATCGGGACGCCAGGATTTTGATCAAAGATGATGACCCTGTGTTGTCGAACGGCGGATCGCGACTTGGTCCGAATCCGAAGATCCGCAACATGAGCCGAGCCTACCTTGAGGCCGTTGGCAACCGTATCTGGATCATCGACTGCAATGTCTGGGTGGCGAGTGGCGTGTGTGCTCGCATGGTTGCCACACTTGAGGGCCATGGCCAAGCTAGGAAGAATAAGTTCGTGCATCAGTTGCCCCTCGTGGTCGACACTGTGGGGACGAGTGCAAGACAGGAAACGCATGGCCTCTTGGACGCATCGAATGGCCATCTACGAACAATAGGTTCCTCCAGCATCGACACTCTGACAAAGACCGGTGAGGACCGCACAGCATCCTCTATCGGTGGTGGAAGACTAGAGGAGATGTTTCTGGGCTCAGCTCACGCAAAGTTCTATATCGCCATCAATACGGTCCTTGTAGCTCCCTGTATCGTGGGCAAGAGCACCATGTTTCGGCGCAGCCATCTTGACAGTCTCACGAACGGGAAGGGTATCGACTTCTTCAGCGAGAATATCTGCGAGGACCATCTTATTGGAGACCTACTCTGGAAGCAGCAAGTACCCGAGGAGCTCCAAGGCGAGAAGTGGGGTAAGCATGCCTGCTACTTTGGTGACTTGGCTATCCAGCCCATGGCGAACATGAGTGTCAAAGAGTACTGGAGTCGGAGAGTGCGATGGCTGAGAGTGCGGAAGTTTACGGTCACGCTCGCCACCCTTGTCGAGCCAGGCACCGAGAGCTGTCTCTGCTCGCTCTATGGCGCCTTTGCTGTCACCACACTACCTGTGTTTCACGACAAACTAAGCGTACCGCATACATGGACCTCGTTTGCGCTCTTCTGGCTTCTCAGTGTGAGCATCTGGTGCGCCGCAGATTGGACGTTGTACAATCTGCTGCATTCCAGCAAGTCTGTTGAGGTGGATGAAGATACACCATCATTTGCTCGCCCTCCGTCAAGTGGCTCAAGGAGGCCCTTCGGTCAATGGGTGTTCGCTTGGGTTGGCCGCGAAGCTCTCGCGCTGCCAATCTGGCTCTGGGCTTTCTGGGGTGGTACGACAGTCGAGTGGAGAGGGAAGAAGTTCTGGGTGGGTATGGACATGAAGGTGCATGAGATCGTCGGCAGTGTCAAGGCACGGTGAGAGATCTCTACGTGGTCATTTCCTCTCCAACCCTCCTTTGCGGAAGTGTGACTCTCTTGTGGACGCAACAAGTGGATTCAAGGGTAATGTCAATGGGCCGCACCTGCCTCGCCCTTCTCACGTTTTGTGCACAGACGCTCCAGATCTTGCACACTACACAGCTCCGAAGAAGCACCACTCCACCACTTCGCTCAATACAGCCGCTCTGATTAATATACAATCTTACACTCGCCACCATGGCTCACCGCTGCATCTGTGGCGAGAGCTTCCCGAGTCCTGCGAGCCCGGAAGTCCACGGATTCGCAAAGGGCCACAAGTTCATCTGCTGCGATGCGCTGTTGGAGACCCAGAAGACTCTCGCCGCTCATCGCCACAGTTCTCAGCACGTCAAAGGCGAAATTGCCTTCGAGAACAACGCCCTTCGCGCTGATAAGGACTGTGGCTCGTGCGATAAAGGCGGCTTCACCGATAGTCGTCTGCAGCAACACATGCTGGACAAACATACCGCCATTTTCCCACGCCCTCACTGTTCATGGAGCACTCTGAAAGATGCAGCCGCCCTTGCACAACACATCAGAGATACCCATCACTCGTGTCCTCAGTGCCTGCAGGCATTCCGCAACTCCGCCGTCCTCTACGGTCATCAGAAGACGTCCAATCACCTGTTTTGCCTCGAGCATGATCTCGACTTCACTTGCGCGAATGCTCTCATTCAGCATCTCCGTGAAGATGCGCACATCGGAAGCTTCGAATGCACCACGTGCGACCGAGCCTTCAAAACAGAGATTGCACTGAACGACCACCTCGATAGTATTGGCCACGCCTGTGTAACCGAGGCGGCAGCGCGCCAGATCTTAAATGCTAAGGATGCCGTCACCAACCTCGAACGCCATGAAGAGGGTAAATTGTTCTGCGAATCGCACAATCAGAAATTCAAGAACCTCAAGGCCCTCCAACAGCACAGAAATTCCCTGAAGCATAGACCGCTGAGCGGGATGAGATGACCTCTCTCAGAGCAGTGTACTGGCGTCTTCACCTCTCCGTCTGCATTGCTCTTCCATCTTGGAAGCAACACCTGCAAGTCTGGTATGACACGTAACAAGCTAAACACGGTCGTTGCAAAGTACCATGTCAACGGCCACATCACTGGCGCCAATTCCACTGGCAGTCTTACCGCTAACGAAAATGGTCGCGTTCTCGACGCCACCACGCTACCTGCATCGGTGCCCACACCTGACAGCCTCTCGATCTCGGATGCAAGTGGCGTTGTGCTCACGCCTTCCAACACCAGCATCGGCCATAGCAGTGCACACACCAATGGCGACTATGCGTGCAGCACACTATCCAAGAGCAGTGGTGTCATGCTCACCCCATCTGCAAGCCTCGCTGGTAGCGAGTCACATAGAGGTGCGAGCATCATGCCCGGTCTACCCATCCGTCACCATGCTGCGCAGGAGTGGTCCTTCCTCAACGGCGTTACACCTGCAATCACCCCGACTTCAGCCTCGCTGTCCATAGCCATCAGCCCCAACGCCACTGGTCAATGGCCCTGTCACCTCTGCCCTTGCACCTTCCGCAAGCAGTACGACCTCTAGCAACATCTCGACTCCATAGCTCATGCGCCGAGCATCTTCCACTGCCCTGCTGCACTGCTGGGACTATCGGGTAGTACAAAGCAAATGCGGAGTTTCAAGACTTTGAGCGGGCGTGCGCAGCATTTGGACGCTGGAGCGTGTACAGGGGGAAGTGGTGTGCTGGCTATGATCGCCGAGATGGTGGAGAGGGAGATCGAGAAAGCTGAGGGAGGGAAGGTGAAGCTGTTGAAGTGAGAGTCACACACGGATTGATAGTCGTGCCAAACGATTGGGCCTTGTGCAAGGCTCTGCACAGCGTCAAAGGAACGGACGGGACGCATTGTCGAGTCACATACACCATAATTTAGGTAAGACAGGAAAGCCCAGACACGAGACTGAAGTACGCACCTCAAAGAACGTTGTTTCAGATGTTTGACGCGTCGACAAGTACTAAGACTGAGAGGTACTTTAAATAAACCACTGCTAAGGTCCAATGAACGTGATCAATTGCCGCTGTGATGATTTGATTACCTCCATGCAATATCTCACGCCCTGGATGTGAAGAAAACGTCACTCTCGCGCCTTGGAACTTGCCGTGGTCTCATTTGACAAGTCTGAAAACCAAAGTCAGTCTAGAGAACGTCGAAGCTGGCTCTCCGGAGTGGACGCCCTTCCAATCCTGGCTTGCTTCACTGCGTGCTTTGCAGGAATTCGACATCTCGTTCGAGTGGCCAGAGTACAGTGGTCAGACGATCTATGATGGATCCGTCGACGACTGGACGAGACTGCTAGGCAAGGCGAGCTGGAGTCGTCTTGCAAAATGCCTCGAGAATGCGCCATTGACCAATCTCGCGCTAGGCGCAGGCCGATTTGGTAAGCAAGGTGTCCTGCACTTCCTTGCATCCCTTGCGAACCGCCAACCAAGTCTGCGCCTGATTGCGAGTTCCATTATGCACCATGACAGCACCGATTGCTTTGAAATACTGAACTGGATCGCCAATAACCTGAGCTTGGAGTATATCGATATTGAAGACTTACGAACATCAACCCGGAAGAGATGTTCTGAGACGCCGGACAACTCGCTGACCTTGATCCATGTCGCAAAGAGGTGGTCACTGCGGACAGGGATTACGATCTCGAGATCAGTGGAACCTCGGACTATGTCAAGATCGGCTTTATTGGAGCAGATCAGTGAGAACGAGTTCGAGGAGGACGTGTCCAGTGACATGTCTAATGTTTCAATTCACAACTACCCAGACACCTTGTCGGATGAAGAGGATAGCGACTCGGACGCTGAGTCCGAAACGTCAGGTCCTCCGTGATGAAGCCCCTGAATTTGAATTTGCCTCAAGGATGCGGCTTCAATTTTGGCATCCTATGCAACGACAATCGTAAGTACGTCAAGTCTTAGATGCAGAGTATGTCAGCTGCGGCGCTCCGCGTACAGCCCTGTACACTCCACGATCATTCATGCATCCCTTGAAGATAGTCCATAGTGTAGCCATCACTTCTTTCCTTTGCCCTTCGACTTTCCCTTGGCAGCGTCTGCGATGAAGCCACCCTTGACCACCGCATCCCTTGCAGCCTGATTGATCAGTCTGAATCGATCTGGCCCCAGCTTGATGCCGCCATACCACCGGCTGACGACTACGAGCACGTTCCAAGCACCTGTCAGCTCGAGCAAGTGCAGCAATCGACCTCCTGCAGCCGTCTCGCCATCATCGTCGCAGTCTTGGACTGTGACATCGGCGTTCACGGCCGATCGAATGCGCCAGGCCGAGATATTGTGCGTGGCCTTTGCAGCGCGCTTGTCTGTGCTGAGCAGATGAGCGATCGCAGCGTGGGCCTCCTCTGTTGAGGCGACAGGTGTGCAGCGGGCGAGGAATAGCGACCTCTTCTCAGTAATGGGATCCGAGAGAGTCCAGATTGGTGAAGAGAAGTCGTCGGAGGACTGAGGACCGTTCAGCTTCAGGTCCCCGGCGTTGCGCGACGAGCCCGTCTCACCGTTGCCTTCCTCAGACCCCTCGCCTTCAGAGTAGACGTGGAGACGCTCAAGTCTCTGTCCGGCTTCTTCGATAAGGTCAAAGATGCATGGTGAGCCGGGAATGTAGACGTCTGCCAGGATGAGCCGGACCGCATCGGCGAGATCCTGACCATCGCCCTTAGCAACATTATCACCAGTATGCTGAGTGCCGAGAATAGATGGTGGTGCTGCCGGATAGTCCTCAGGGAACTCGACGCGCAGGGAAATGCCTGGATGAGAGGGCAAGGTCAAGGCATAGATAGCACTATCATCTGTAGACTCCAAAGTGGCCTCGCCGTAGATCGAGTTTATTGAAGTGACTTCATCCAGTAGATCCTCGGACATATCGCTGTGAGATGCACCGAAACTTCGCCATTTCGATCTAGCAGCACCCCATTGAGACCATGGTATTCTTTTCTCGCATCAAACCGAAGTCATAAGCAACTTAGGAAGCCTGCGTGATGTTCACTGCAAATGAGTGTGCAGCAAGTGAAGTGAACAGATGGGGGCTTGGCAAGCAAGGGATGCCCGATCCGGCCGTTCCGACCTCTTCACGAGCTCGAGAACGAAGATTGCTCACTTGATTGTAGAACAACACCTACAATAAATCCGGGGACAACGTCGACACTCGACATGTCGACTCGGCTTTCTCTCAGCAGTGCTCTACCAAAGCCGAAGTACAGCGGCGAAGAGGAAGCACTGCCCCGGCACACGCAACAGAAAGGCCCTCGAGTAGTCGATGCCAGGGAACTCGAAAGCTCGGCGCTGGTAGTGAAGCGCTCAGGCCCACCCCCATACGGCCAGCGAGCGTCATGGCGACCGCGGAGTGCGGAAGACTTTGGCGATGGAGGCGCTTTCCCCGAAGTGCCTGTTGCACAGTATCCGCTGGACATGGGCAGGAAGGGTGTTGCGAGTAGCTCGAATGCACTGGCTATCCAGGTCAACAATGAGGGCAAGGTCAAATACGATGCGATAGCACGGAGGGGCCATGATGACAAGCGCATCATACATGCCAGCTTCAAGGACTTGATCCCCCTGCGGCAACGGGCAGATGTGGGCGAGATCAGTCTGGCGAAGCCGAGTGAGGAGGAGGTGCAAGAGGCCAAGGAGAGGACTCAGAGAGCTCTGTCAGGCTTGGTGGCGGGAGCACTGGCTGCGCAGAAGCCAAAGAATGTCAAGGGGACGACAAGGCCAGAGCCGACGTTCGTGCGTTACACGCCTACGAATCAAATGGGCGACAATAGCAAGCAGCAGGATCGTATCATGAAGATTGTGCAGAGGCAGCAGGATCCTATGGAGCCGCCGAAGCACAAAATTAAGAAGATTCCCAGAGGTCCTCCTAGTCCACCGCCACCTGTGATGCACTCGCCACCGCGCAAGTTGACTGCTGAGGATCAGGAGGCTTGGAGAATACCACCGCCTGTTTCAAACTGGAAGAATCCCAAAGGGTATACTGTGCCACTCGACAAGCGGTTGGCAGCAGATGGGAGAGGTCTTCAGGACGTCACAATCAACGATAAGTTTGCTCAATTTGCTGAAGCATTGCACACTGCCGATCGGCACGCTCGAGAAGAGGTCACCCAACGGCAGCGTATGCAGCAGCGCCTTGCTGAGAAGGAGAAAGAGCAAAAGGAGGCAGCCCTCCGAGCAGCCGCACAGAAAGCACGCGAAGACCGTGCTGCAGCCATGTCCTCAAACAAACCCGGTGATCGATCTCGCAGCGTCTCATCGGCATCGTCGCGCTCCTCCTATACATCGGACTCTCGCTCTCGATCACGCTCACACAGCGCCTCACGCCGCCGATCGTCCGCCCAAGACGATGTCCGCGAACGTGAGCGCCTCCGCATCGAGAAGCGCGCCCAAGAAAAGCGCCAAATGCAGCAAAAGA
>JAVRRP010000228.1:0-23315 GCA_036872775.1 Oleoguttula sp. CCFEE 5521
ATGCGGGTAGAGGATCTGCCGCCTCTGCCCGCTAGTCGACCGGCATCTCCAGTCGCAGCACCTCGCGGAAGTGAGGGGGAGCAGAGTGAAGGCAGCTCTGGCTTTGCTGTGGTTGGTGATGAAGATGCTACCAGTCAGACTCGGGGCCTTCATACCGGTGACATGACTGGTGACACCAGACTGCTAGCAAGTCAGCCTGATGTGGAGGTGCTACCTGCGCTCCCAGACTCGCATCCAGAGTCGCCTGTCCAAGACCGAGCGAGCGCAGGTGTATCGCGCGAGCCGATAGACACCCTCCCTGCGCTACCTGCTTCGCGCCCAGAGTCACCCACGGAGTACTTGTCGCGCCCTACAGCCGCTGGTCGCGTGGCCTCGACGACTGCGGTACCACTCAGGTTCAGGCAGCCACCCTTCTCTCCGGCGCAACCAAGGGAGCGATCTTCGAGTTTCGATGCGTCAGCGCCATCTACGCCGATGTCTCCGGACTCGACACAGAAGCCCAAAGCTGTTCGACCTCGCTCGTCAGAGTTCCGCAACTCGAGCGAGTTCAGACCTCTTTATCTGGTGTCTCGCAACTCCAAGATCGAGGACATCGAAGAGCAGCTTCCTAGCCTGCCGTCGAGCAAGCCATCAAGTCGAGCATCGAGCGTGCAGGGAAGCGATGACTGGCACTCCGCTGCTGAGAGTGTGACGAGTTCCCCTGTAGCTACGAAGCGAGCCCTTACTATCGATGCAGGGTTTGCCAACAGGTACACGCCGGAAGAGGAGTACTTGGGCTCTGCGCACTCGACACCAAAGGCTAGCACCTTTCCCACCACTGCGACAGAACAGCATGGACCCAAGCAAGAGCCCCAGTTCTATACTTGGGATGACTTCCAGCGGGATGAAAGACTACACGATGAAGCTGCCCGTGAAGGACAAGATACGAGGGACTTGGACTTTGCAAGATCCCCATTCAGTCAAGCTGAGGGGGAGGATGCGTACGAGACCGAGCGACAAGTATCGCCCTCTCGTATGAGCAAGACTGAGAAGCGGAAGTACAAAGGTCTTGCCGCTGCCGCGATGGTGGGCGGTGTTGCTGGTGCTCTTGCTGCGAAGGACCGCAACAGCAGTATCGAGCGTGAGCCAGTCGATAATCAAGCAAACACGGGCGAAGCTTCGGGCCGCAATCTAGCTGCTCCCTATCAGGATTCGACCGCGCCCGACGCTGCTACGTCAGGTCGAGAGCTCGATCTGCAGGATCCAGCGGTCAACGAGCCAGCGCCTACGGTAGATGAAGACGAATGGACCACACTTATCACATCCAAAAAGAAGGGCAAGAAAGGTAAGAAGGGTAAGGTCTTAGACCTGAGCACTTTTGCCGATCCTGACTCAGTCTCGGAATCACCGCTATCGACCTCACAAGATGCAGAAGCCTTCGCTGCTACATCTGCCGATCTTCCGGAGGACGAGGATGAGCCGATACTTAGAGCACCTGTACAGTCTGCCAGCTCGAAGAAAAAGAGCAAAACGTCGCGACGGTCGACCATCGACGAGACCCCATCAATTGCAACGCCAATGACAATTACACCCGCCGAGCCTGCGCGACGAGCAGAGCCTGCGCTCAATGCAGAGCCCGAAGAGAGCTTTGAGGACTGGTTTGGCCCTCCTTCGGCAAAGTCGATCGACGCTAACAAGAGGTTCTCGTGGGAGACGCCGAATAAGGACGCTGCGCCACTCGATCAAGCCGAGCAAAGCGACTTTCGAGGTGTTGGTCAAGACGCATTCATAGCAGTGAATGAATCTGTCGAGCCAGGAAACACAATGGCGCAACCAGACAGCCCGCACCTTGACTCACCGGCAAAAGAGGCGCAGACGGTTACAACACAAGAAGAGCACTTCTCATCGGCTGAAGGTGCCCACGTCATTGCACAGAACGTGATCGAACCCTCTCCTGTCGAACCATCGGCAGCACGTGAGATCTCCGACGAAACCAAATCCTCCGCGACTCCTGTCACGGCCCATACCTCTGAGGCTCCCCCTGTTCTGACGCGGAAGCAGTCGAAGAAGGCCAAGAAGAAGGGCAAGAGCCTCTTCTCGTTCGAGCCTGAAGAGGACTGGACATCTACGCAGGATGCAGATGATAACAACGCGGCGGGTTCATCGCTCGCGGACACTAGATCTCCGCCGGACAGCATCGAACCTCACGCGCCGTCGCGAGACAGTGAACCACGTGAAGTACGTCCGCCGATTGACGAGAGCCGGATTGAAGTGTCCCAAGGGCTAGACACTCCCGCTGACGATGAATTCGCTTTCGCTCCTGTTGGCAAGAGCAAAAAGGGCAAGAAAGGTAAGAAGCAACAGGTCGACCTCTGGGCGCCGGAGGAGCCAACGTCAGCCTTGGAGGATCTACCAGAGTCGACTGCGGAAGAGACTGCCCAGCAGCCTGTCCCTCATGTTTCGATGTCGACATCGAACCTTCTCGAGACGGAGGATGGCAATGCGCGACATCACGACACAGAAGCTGCACGGGACGACGCCGCGAAGATACAGGAATCGGTAGCAGTCTTGAACGCCAACGCTGCACCATCGTCGACTTCGAGATCGCTTACTGACGATCAAGCTGCGGACTCACCCACTGGCGAGAACATGTCAGACGCTGCCGTCGACGTGCCAACAAAGGACCGAGAGCAAGCCGTATCCGAGGCGGACCAGGCGAAGTCAAGTTCCAAGTCGTGGTTCTCCTGGCCGTTCGGCGGGTCAAACCCTGCCAAGCCCACTCCTGTCGTTGCTGCACCACACGTCGCGGAGACACAGGTCTCGCAAGATACCGCTGTAAGCCACGACATCGCCGTGCCACATGACGACACGGCATCGCGCAGACTGGAAGAAGTCCTTGCGGAGAGTGTGCCGCTGCCGGACAGCCCTCGCGTAGCGGCTAGCGACTCCAAGGAAAAGCGGAAGTCCCATACTAGTAGCAGTGGCAAGGCTTCGAGACCTAGCCTTGAGAGCAGGTATCTCTCACGTCCGGAGATCTACATACAGGATCGACCTGCGAGTTCTGAGGCTGATCGTGTTGATGATGAACGCACTGATTCTTCTGATATCGTGGAACCGAGCGATAGGCCTCTTTTCGACGAATACAAAGAGAGAGACATTGAAAACATTGCGCCTGCAAGCTTACCACTGCCAGAGAGTCCGCCGAGCGCTGCCACGGAACTCGACGACAACATACCGCAGGATCGTTCCACTCTTGGTCCAATCTCCCACGCAGACGACGCCGGTATATCGCGAGGTACGGACGAGACAGCCGGTGCTAGTACACGATCAGCTGGACCGAGCCCTACCACCATACCATTTAACAGCTTCGTCTCAGTGCCCAGTGTCGAATGTCGACCTGCTGATGCTGAGCCAGCACCTGCAGATGATGATGTCTGGGGCGCACCGTCCACGAGCAAGAAGGGGAAGAAGGGCAAGAAAGGCAAGAGCGTATTCGGCCTCCAAGAGACCGAGTTTCCACGTGCCACGCTACCCAGTGACGAGAATCATGAACCATATGGCGACGACGTGGCCACAGCCAGCGAAGCCGCAGACGTTCCCATTGCGTCCAACGTAACGCATGCACTACCAACCACAAGCGAAGAACCCGGAGACCCGTGGGCACTGCCAGCTAAGAGTAAGAAGGGGAAGAAAGCCAAGAAAGCGCGCTTCGACTTCACGGATGTGACAAGTGATACTCCCAACCCTGATGGATCTCCCGAAAAGCAGAACATAACCGCCCAGCCAGATCTCAACGATAACGCGGCAGGTGCAAGAGGATTGGCTGAGACGCCAGATGCGGATGCACAGGAAGCTGACGCCTGGGCTGTGCCATCGAAGGGAAAGAAAGGCAAGAAAGCAAAGAAGGCTGACATGCCATGGGACGACGAGCAGCCGGACACATTACCTTCGGCAACCAGTGCTGATGCGCTCAACGAGCGTCTCGACGCCATGGCTTCTGCGAGGACGACGCAGATGACCCAAAGTGACGCAGCTGCAATGCCCTCCTACCTTGACCACCAGGTCGCTCGAAGTTCCTCGCCAATCGTCGCGGACGTTCATCAATTGGCTCGCACGGACGCAAACGATGGTCCGTTCGAGACCGGATCGAGGTCGCTCGGACCTGATGTTCTACGAACGGATCTAGATGCGAGCCGCAGTCAGTACATGGCGCCGATGTACGCTCATACTGGCCCTGATAACCTCTTGCAAGCTGATGCGCAAGAGTCTGTCATAGTGTCTACATCGCCAGATATGGATAAACCTAGCAACATAACTGCACACGAGATTGATGCAGCAGATTCACATCCGCCGGACAGAGAAGGGCCACAAGATCTGCAGCGGGACGACGCTTCACCTACATTCGAGCGGCGTGCTTCCCTGCCACCAGCAAGTCACGCAGATGACCCAGCTTCATCAAGGTCAAGAAAAGTCACAACCGTGATGCTTGACGGCTCGCTGCCGGATAATGATGACCGAGACTTCGCATTCAATACCAAGAAGAGCAAGAAGGACAAGCTGAAGAAGCGCCCCAACTGGGACGATGAGGCTGGCTCTACCGAAGTTCAAGACATAGAAGCTGCCATCGAGCCAGTCACTGTTCCAGGACTGATCGCTGGCGCTTCGCATGACGCACCGACAGCCATCGATGTTGATTTGTTGCCCACTGACGTCGACGAGACGATGACAGAGTATAGCAAGGTCGTAGAACCGACTGCAGAGGACGACGCATTTGCCTTCGGGCCCGCGAAGAAGGGCAAGAAGGCAGAGAAGGGATTGAAGACGTCCATGCTGGCGGAGTTGCCAGGAGTCGTTGACACGGCGCCTGATCCAGATCGCATGGACGCAGTGGATACTCGCGACGCGGCTGGTGAAATGTACGACCAGGGCCGGGATGCGGGTGGTCTCGTAGACGATGTCCCCGTGAAGAGCGTGGTCGATGAGCGCGGGACTCTTCCGGAATGGCCAGCTCCTGTCAAGAAGTCCAAGAAAGACAAGAAGAAGGGCAAGAAGTCGATGGCTTGGGAAGATGAGCCTAAGGAGGGCACCACATCTGTGTCAGGATATCAGACTCCTATACAAGCGTCTGATGAAGCAAATCGGAGTGCTGAGATTGCACCTGGCGAACCGGCAGTGCTCGCAACCCAAGACTTGCTACGTAACGAGGAAATCGTTGAGCCAATGGAAGAATGGGCGCCAGTGTCCAAGAAGAGCAAGAAGGACAAGAAGAAGGGCAGAAAGGCGACGCCATGGGACAACGAGCTTGAGGAGGTGGGTACACCAGTGTCAGGATCACAGACTCCAGTCGAGGGTTTTGGCGAAGTGGAGCGAGCTGCTGAAGTCACCTCTTCAACTCCAGCAGCGATGGCCACTCGCGAGCGAGATGGCAACGAGGAAGTCGCAGAGCCGACAGAGGAATGGGCACCCGCTTTCAAGAAGAGCAAGAAAGACAAGAAGAGAGGCAAGCAAGCGATGGCATGGGACGATGACTCTACAGGAATTCCGGACGCCGTCATTGACGCTGCAGTCGATACCGCAGCATCAGACGTGCCGGCAGAGCCGTTGCAAGATGAGAAGACCGAGCGGCAAATGGCAGATAACGATCACAGATCTGCCATAGCACCCACCGACGGTCCTCGAAACGACGCAGCTGTCGACTCCGAGCCCGCAACGCTCGTTTTCGGCTTGTCCAAGAAGGCTAAGAAAGACAAGAAGAAGGGCAAGAAGTCAATGGCGTGGGAAGGAGAGGCTCTGCCCGCGGATGAAGACTCAGCTGTGGTGGACGCAGCTTATGCTGGTGTCGAGGCTGTTGATGAAGTTCCCGCGACAAGCGCAGATGATCTTCGAACATCGACTGATGACGATGCCTTGCGTCGAGATTACATGCACGGACCTGGCCTGCGTGATGGGAAAGCTGAGCTTGACACATCTCAACATTCACGAGACGCCCGGAGAATGGAACACGAGAGTCAGCCACTCGAAGGGCCTGGCACGAGTGACGTCCACGCACCGTTGCGAACGCAATCTCCTGTTCGAGACATCATCCAAGGCAGTTCGCTCGCTCATGCAGACGTAGCGACACCGACGCCTCGAGAGCATCGGGATTTAGGGCTTGGACACGGTGCATCCAGAGAAGCTGTCATGCCGCCACAGGCTTACAGTGGCGACGACATCGACTTTGCTGCTACCCTTGCAGCGGGACTGTCGAACAGTGGCTTCGATCCGAACGTCGTTATCGACGACCCAACGTACCATCGTAGAGCCTCGCCTCCTGCGCAGATCGCCGAAGCAGATCCAGAGGAGTCCGTCTCCACGGCGAAGAAGAACAAGAAGGGGAAGGGCAAGAGATCGGAGACGAGAGCTGACTTGCAAGATGTAGATGGGCTAGCAAGGACAGAGGACTTCGATGCTCTTCTTGCGCAAGGACTGCAGGATAGCGGTTTTGACAGCTCACTGCTGAGGAACTCTGATGCACTCAATGTTACCGCTGCAGACTCTACTACAGCGGATGAAGCAGACTTCTCCCTCCCTCTCTTGGCGAACAAGAAGTCGAAGCGCGCAAAGGCCAGCTTCAGCCCTGCCGTCCCTGACTCCGAGAATTCAGGGCGCGGTAACAGAGACACTGCTGCCGCAGACCGCGGAGTATCGGCAGTCGCACTTGGGAGGGCTGAAGATCCTGTCGGAGCTGACAAGCTGATCGAGAGCATCAATGATGGCGATGAAGACCCCTGGGTAATGCCAGTCAAGAAGTCTAAGAAAGGCAAGAAACGTGCCACATTGTTGGAAGACGCCTCGAATCTCGAAGTCACACGATCCAGCACTGCACCAGGGCTTCATGCCACGTTACCGGCAGACATGTCTGGCTCGAGCACGCACGAAGATCCGCCGGTGAATGCGCGCAGTATCGACACGAGCGAGCCTATGACAATATCGCATGACAAAGCCGCCATTCCGGATGATCTGGCCATCAATATACCACTGGAGTATACTGTTCCTGACTCTGCACCTGCAGAAGTCGATCTGAATCCTTTCGATACTTCCGCGCGATCGGGGACAGAATTGCAAGCTCGATCTGAGGACGACGCAATGCACGAGGGTCTCGTCGAAGCTGACAACTTTTCTACCGCAAGCAAGAAGAAGGGCAAGAAAGGCAAAAAGCGTGCCGTCAATTTTGATATGAGCGACAACCCCAGCATCAGTACTACCGAGCCAGCTTCCACCACTGACACGGCAGAGACTTCTGCAGCGGAAAGCAGCGACCCCGCCGTGGCGCACATAATCGGCGGTGTTGGTGAGCAAGATGTGGATGACATGGATAATGCTTACAAGGCCTACAAGAAGAACAAACGAAAGCAAAAGAAACTGCAAGCTGTGGCTGTTGCAGGTGCAAGTGTGGCGAAGGCCCTTCAGGATTCCGCCGATACTGCGGGCGAACGCGAGCTTCACCCGGCCGAACCTACTGCTCCATCGCACGATGATGAGGGTCATGTGGAGCGCAATGCAGGGTACACGCCTTCCGGGTCGGACGACTATACAGCTCCAGCAGTCGAGCCAGTCGTCTCAAGTCCTACCAATCGCACAACGCCGCCATTCAGCCCAACAAGCGTTGTTGAAAGTGTGTTCCCAGGACTGAAGCGGGTGAAGCGACGTACGGCTTCAATTCACTCACCAGCCGCTGATGGCTCTTGGGCTGGAGTGCGACTGCATACCTCTGAAGTCTCACAGTTTGTTCCGACCACCGTCGAGAAACAGCCTTCTCCACAAAGCAATGCTTTCGAGGCATCGACACCGATCGACGAGTCGCCGCAGCGCTGTATTGAGCAGTCGTCCCCAGATACAGTGTCTCGGCCCAGAAATCTACGGAACGGCGATGTCATGGCCTCACCGACGGCACAGGGCGTGCAAGAATTCGGCGCTCCCAGCACATCAATCACTGCACACGAGCGGGCACCAGCCAGTCACCCCAGCTCCGCTGACCAGATCAGCGAGCAACCCCGTGGCCAGCCTCTCGCGGAGCCTAGCTGGGGCTTCGATGGACTCAACACAGAAAGTGACTCGACGGATCGACCTGCTGCGAAGGCTACGGAGCCTAGTACACTCATCCGCGACAGCGGCTACCACGAGGCCGTTAGTCCTGTAACAGACCGACATTCTGTCAATGGGGGCACTCGAGAGCTGCCGACAATCAGGGCCTCTGTATCGCGAGACAGCCTGAGGAGCAGGCGTTCAGCAGAGCCTTTGCACATTGACACTGGCAGTCCTATCGACTGGGCACTGAATGTGCGCAGGCAACGCGCCGAAGAGAAAGACACCACTGCAAGTGCTCATGGACGTGCAAGAAGCGACGAAACACCTCTTGAATCTACCTCACGCAATAGGGCCTCCCACCTCTTCCACTCGCCTCCAGCGACTGTTTCGGAGATCGCACGCTCCCCACCATCAAGCCACGCAGAGGGGCATTTAGGCACTGCAGGTTACTTCCAACATCGATCGATCGAGAGTGCGGTATCTTCGGAAGCTGTGGAGTCTCTGCGAGCTACAACAGGCCCTTTGAGTCCGCGAAGCCCGCTGAACACCATTGATGAGGAGCCTCAAGCGCGAAAGAGAAGCCTAGCAGAATCAAGTATCGCAGTGACTCCGTCCGATCATGGCGGCAAGGCACTTCGTCGAACAGAGACACCGAGGTCGACTCGCGTACGGACGCTATCGCCACTCTCTGGTCGCGATACTTCCGGCCCACGCAGCATCGGCATGTCACTAGCTGATGGCGAAACCTACGGCACTGGCTCACTCAGCGACAATAAGGGCACGAAGCGCAGCCCGTCCGATGCAAGATCCACCAGTGTTATGAGCAACCGCTCCAACGTCTCCACCACGCAGCACCGTACACCCGAAGATCGACACTCGATCAGCCGCGCTAGCAATCGCAGCTCAACGCCTGTCCTCCGACGAGTGAATCTGTCAGGTGACCTGCGGGCTGTCAGTCGCGCTAGCAACCGGCTCGGCGAGAGCGGCTCGGGCATCAGTGTCCGAGCGTCGCCTAATACAATTCCGTTCGAGCCGCCGCCAACTCCACCTTTGAACGACGAGGACGACTATATTGACGGCGCGTCGCGTGCCGTGGGCATGGCTGATGTCTTTGTATGTATCGGTGTTTGGCATGATGAACAATGATGAACAGGACTGACAACATTCACAGCAAGGCTATGGTGACGGGCATGGCTCGCAAACCTCACCGACTCGACCGCCTAGCATGCGGAAGCGGCAGAGCATGCACATTATGGAGCTCGAATCGCAACTTGATCACCTGACCTCTGAGAATAGGAATCTCCAGGAAGCCCGATCAAGAGGTCTTGACGGTGATGCGATGGAAGGCGTTACTGGCGACACAAGCTTGCAGTTGCGCGAGAAAGACAATGAGATCCAGCACATGAACGCTATGCTGGTACCTTTGCAACAGGAAATCGACCGACTCGCACAGATCAATGCAGACCTTATGGAAAGCAGTCGCAACCTTGTTGACGGTGCCAATGGCCGCTTCGCCACACTCCAGTCAGAGCATGGCGAGACACGACAGCAATGGGAGTCCTCGACGCGAGAGCTGGAGCAAGTCCGCCAGGAAAACCATCGACTCACTTCAGGCATGCGTGACGCGATTGCTGCTCAGCTTGGGAGTGCATTGGCCAACAAAGATCACGAGATTCGGAAGCTTAGAGAGGATCTCGAGATCGCCACTGAGCGCATTCGCGCGTTGCAGGTCCAGATCCAGTCGTCGAGGGCAAGCGACTACTTGGTCAGTCGCGACGAGGACTACCTCGATGGCGCTTGCCAAAAGCTGTGTCAGCACGTGCAACAGTGGGTGCTGCGCTTCTCGAAGGCATCTGACAATCGCATCTGCCGTATCTCAAGCGATATTCGGGACGAGAAGATCGAGACCCGACTGGATAACGCACTACTGGATGGCTCGGACGTCGACAAGCTACTTGGCGATCGTGTGAAGCGGCGCGATGTCTTCATGTCGGTCGTCATGACGATGGTGTGGGAGTATGTCTTCACTCGCTACCTCTTCGGCATGGACCGCGAGCAGCGACAAAAGCTCAAGGCACTAGAGAAAGTTCTGGCAGAGGTCGGCCCAGCTCGTGCGGTGGCACAGTGGCGTGCAACGACCCTCACACTGCTATCAAAGCGGCCTTCATTCGCAGGACAATGCAAGCTCGACACCGAAGCGGTGGCACACGAGGTCTTTGGCGTGCTATGCGCGCTCCTACCGCCTCCATCAACTACTGAGCAACAGCTACTCACATCACTGCAGAAAGTCATTGGTGTAGCAGTGGACCTGTCCATCGAGATGCGCGTCCAGCGGTCGGAGTATATTATGCTCCCGCCTCTGCAGCCGGAGTACGACACGAACGGTGAACTTGTGCGCAAAGTCAACTTCAATGCATCATTGATGAATGAGAGGAGCGGCGCGTTCCCCTCGATGGAGAAGCTAGAGGCTGAGCAGGCAATTGTCAAGATCGTGCTTTTCCCTCTTGTGGTGAAGAAAGGCGACGAGTCTGGAGAGGGAGAGGAGGAGATCGTTGTGTGTCCTGCGCAGGTGCTGGTGCACAATGATGGCGGGAAGGGGAAGAAAGTCGTGAGAGTTATGAGCGGGGCTATGGAGATTGATGATCCGAGGCGGAGCAGGCAAAGTCTGCTTAGTGAGGCTCCTGGTAGCACGCAGGCGTACTGAGGGCTTGATTGAGGCACCGGCGTTGGGTGAATCGATATGGGGACACGGGAGCATGACCATGATTGTATACCTTGTACATGAGATGATATTCGAAACACTCCTAGCCATTCAATGCAGTCCATTATCATCAGCCGTCAACAGTGCCCGCAATTCTGCGCTGATTGCTCAGCTCTTGGTATGCCTCATGTCATATTGCGAGACGTACATCGAGTCCAGACTTGTCCTCGCCATTTTCGCCAGTGCACAACAAGTCCAAACCCCCCAACTCCTCCACCTCCCCACTCCAAATCCCATCAACACGCCCATATCCCCAAGCCCTCCATCTCCACTACCGCACATATGTCCTACTAGTCCTCACCATATCCACATCCCTGCTTCGTCTCGGCTCATACACCTCCACCCTACTTAGCCGGTCTCCACTCGCGCGATAGCTGCTCCTGCTCCGCCTCTCGAGTGGCACCGAAGCGCGATCATATTGCCTGGAAGAGCGACGGTAGGTGTTGACGGGAACTTGGGGACCGCCCGTGTAGTTTGATACAGGGCGAGGGGCGTCGTAGCGGTCGCCGCGGCGGATGTTGGAATCCTGGCGCGAGTTCTTGGATTTGTTGGGGGTGGTTATGAGGCACATGGTGGCTAGTGCGAGGAAAGTGTTCTTCGCTTGATCAACGATGGGGTCTTGTCTGTGGTCGGGTGACTGGCGGAGGGTGTGCGTGCGGAGCTGGCACCGTTTGGTCTTCGCGGAGGAGTGGTGGAGATGGCTAGTGATGGACAGTTTTGATAGATTCAGGGAATGATATAGACTGGAAAGAGATTGATGGACATTGAACAGTACCCTACTTGACTTACACCTGCGCCTCTGTCATGGCAGCAATGCCACGCGACTGCACAGCTGATCGACCGCAGCACTTGGCTGACGATGATGGTGCGGGAAGCTTTGCGGCACGCTCTAGAGTCTCGCTTGCGTCACTCGGAGCTGAGTAATAAGACAAGTCATCCTGGTCGACTCTACGGGATAGCTGTAGGCATCGTTAAAGTACTCATCAGTCGTTCCGATATGTCCTCACGAAAGGTTACGGATATGAAGGAGAAAGACACCATGATATGTCCACGTCCAAGTCTAGCTAGAGTGTGCACCTCCGCGAGGCTTCACCGCGCGTTCATGATGCTCAGTATATACATGTATTGGGTATCATGACAAGTCCCCCCCACCAGCAAGTGATCAACGCCAGAGCCATCCTTCACGCTCACATCTCGCCAAACGCCGCCCGCTTTGCACAGCCTTGCGTTCCGATCATTCCTCATCCGATGACACCCCATCCGAAACGATGTTGTTCCCAACGAGGAAGCCATGCTCCAGCGCCGCATCAGCTTGAATCCGCTGGCGAGGATCTAGCTCCAAACAGCACCTCATGAAGTCCACGGCCTCGAGCTCCTCATCGCTCAGGCCACCCCGTCCGTCGACTCCCTTCTTCGAGCGATTCGAGCACCACAGCAGGATCTTCTCCCATGTGTGTCCATTCTCGCTGATGGTTGGAATGTTAGTCTGCATAATCTGGCCGTGCAATAAAGCCGTATCGCGCATTCTCTTCTTGCCGAAGATTGTGCACAGCTCGATGAAGGCATCTATGTCGTCTGCTGAGTGGAAGAAGGGGAAGCGTTTGCTCAGGAAGGTCAACAAGATGACGCCGCAGGACCACACGTCTATGACCGTCTTCTGCATTGTACACTTGAGCAGTACTTCTGGGGCGCGGAATCCACGGGTGCCTGCTCTATTTGCTCGGCGTGAGGAGCGCTGGTCGTTGTTTGGGTAGGCTGGACGAGGCTCAGCTCCCATGGCACGCGCTGCCGTGAGGGTGGAAGCGTAGACCGAGCTGTTGATCTTCTCGATTCTTTTTGGGGTTTCGTAATCGCAGGCGCAGAAGTGATTATCTGCGCCCTCGCGCTCTGCCAGGCCGAAGTCAACAAGCACACCGCGGCGTTGTTCTGGTGAGTATAGGAAGTTGGTGGGCTTGATGTCGCGGTGAATAATGCCTGCTTCGTGCACTGACTTGAGGGCAGTGAAGAGGCTGTAGAAGTAGATCCGCATTTCTGACACGGGAAAGTCGCGGTAGTAGTCTCGGAAGTCCTTGTGCTGGAAGAAGGGCAGGATGGCGATGACCTGATCTTGGTGTCGGAATGAGGTGATGAGTGGACAGACATTCGGTGAGTCTCTGAGGTCATGCAGTAATTCGAGCTCATTCAGAATCCGAAGTGGCGAAGAGGTGACATAGATCTTCTTGATCACCACAAACTTGGGACCTTTCGTCGGCCTACGGCGTCCGGTAGCAACGGTATGATTCGCATTGTCGCCGTCAATGTCCCATTCGTTCTCGTAGACATGGTTAAGCAGGTCTTCGGCCTTGTAGACAGTGGAGAAAGTGCCCTCGCCAATCCGGTTGATCAGCCTGTAACGCTGACTGATGCCTTTGAAGCTGGCTTCGAAGCGTCTGATGTCTTCAGCGACATTCTCGTCAACTTCCTCATCGTCGCCGGAGACAGTGCCGTTGCTCTCGTCCAGTGGATCTCTGCTCTCGGACATGCGTTCGTCCTCTGTGCTGTTGCCGTATGCTGCAGGTTGGTCGATGTGTATGGGTACGATCTCCCGCGATCGTCTCGATACAGCAGCCATCTCTGCGGCAGCTCACTTATGAGTAGGTAAGCCTTATATGCAGGTACATGTGAGAGCTTAGAAAAGCATGTGTCTTGCTATGCATCCCGCATGGCAAGTGCGGCTCCGAGCGCGTCTTTGGTGGAGGAAGTCGCGTCTAAATCAACACGGCTAACCGCTTTTGGCGATCCTGGGAGCTCACTGTTTACTCGACGATGCGACAGAGACCTGACATCGCACTGTCTGTACCTCACACGCTTTTCGTCGCCACTATGGCCAACACCAGTGACTTCGACGTGAATGCGTCCCTCAAGTCATACCTCGAAGACCCTCACCGAATCCTCACACCCGACGCCGACCCAGCACTGCTGGACTGCGAGTACGATGCAGACTCGTTCACACCAGGCCTGATCAACAGTGTCCTGAATCCGATCGCCGAAGCAATTGGAGAGAATCCAGAGGCGATACTACAGGCAGTCAACTTCGACAGTCTGCAGTTCCTATGCAAGTGCGCGCCCACTCTTCCTCCAGACCAGCGGCCGCAGCTGGTCTCTCGTACTGCTGTTACTGATGGCGACTTGTTCGCGCTTTCTAGACAAACCTCCTACATACCTGCTGCGTCGCTCGGCAGATTACTGGACTTGCTCATATCTGGCTTGGGTGCAGAGGCCGAGACTATCCACCATGAGGAGGCTGATGGAGAGGGCGAGGAGAGCGCACATCACAAGCAGGTGCTGGAGGCTTTCGCGTTTCTGTTGCAGTGGTGTATCGCCGCAGTTGAAACAAAAAGTGCAGAGAAGCCGTCAGCGCCTGCAGCGCGTGGCGGGAAGAAGGCAGTGAAGGGCAAGATAGCAGGCAAAGATGGCAACTGGGACCCTACGACGCAGCTGCAGATTGCAATGGAGACTATGGCGAAGGTCATGAAACTGAAGCTGGCCCGGATCTTCGTTACGACCAGCGAACGTGACACGTTCGTTGGCTTGTTCACCCGACCGGTCTACTTGCTGCTCGAAAGCGAGACGAGAGTCAAGAGCACAGCAATACGAATGCACGCCTTTAAGGTCCTGTGCGTTGCGATCAAGCACCATGGCCATGCATACGGCGCTCAGACGAGCATCATACAAAACCTTACATACTTCGAACACTTGGCCGAGCCCATGGCCGAGCTTCTCAATATCCTCGCAGAGCAGTATGATTACGCTCAGCTCGCAGAGGAAGTCATGAAAGAGCTCTCGAACAAGGAGTTCGCAGCCAATGACACGAAAGGTCCAAAGTCAGTCTCGACCTTCGTGGCTCGCTTAAGTGAGCTGGCGCCGAGGGTGGTGCAGAAGCAGATCGCGTCATTAGCAAAGCTACTGGAGAGCGAGAACTACACCTTGCGATGCGCGATCATCGAGGTGTGCGGCAATCTGATCGGCATGCTGAGCAAGATTGAAGAAGGCAATCGGAGTGAGAATCACAAAGGTCAGATCAATGCATTCTTCGACGTACTGGAAGAGCGCTTCCTTGACATCAATCCGTACTGCCGAGTGCGGGCAATCCAAGTCTTCACGAAGTTGTGCGATCTTGAGACGAAGTTTCCGAAGCGTAGGCAGGCAGCTGCTGAGCTCGTTGCACGAAGTCTTGAAGACAAGAGCAGCAACGTCCGTCGCAATGCGATCAAGCTACTCGGCAAGCTGATCGGCACTCACCCTTTCGCTGTGATGCATGGAGGTCTGCTGAACTACTCTGAATGGAGAGTGCGACTGGAGGCATGCGAAGCCGAGCTCAACGCGCTGAAGCCACCGGCCGAGACTGGTCTGGCGCAGATCGAGGCCGAGGCGACAGTTGATGAGAACCTGCTCGATGACGCGACTCAAGTTCAGGAGGATCGCCCGCCCATGACCGAAGCACAGCAAGTGGCTGCTTTTCAGAAGGCACAGGAAGATGCAGCAACAGCCGAAGCGCTCAGCAAGCTGCAACTCACTCGACGATACTACATCGAAGCCATGAAGTTCATCGAGACATTGCACGAAGCTAGCCCTCACATCTTGCAGCTCCTCGGCAGCAAGAACAAGAGCGAGATCATCGAGGCGATGGACTTCTTCGTCATGGCCGATGCGTACAGTCTCGAGCCAGCCAAGGTCGGTATCCGCCGCATGCTACGACTCATCTGGACGAAGGGAAATTCCGATGAAGGCAAGGGGGTGCAAAGTCACTTGATCGAGAGCTACCGTGGACTCTTCTTCCATGCTCCTGACAACTTCAACGCCAACGATGCAGCGAACTATGTTGCCAGGAACATGATCAGCTTGACCTTTGGTGCCTCATCGGCAGAGCTGACTAGCTTGGAGCAGCTGCTGGCCACCATGATGAAGGAGAAGGCAGTCAATGCTCTTGTCATCGATAAGCTGTGGCAGGTGTATGGTGTGCAGAAGCGAGAGATCTCGAAGCAACAGCGGCGAGGCGCGATCATCGTTCTGGGCATGCTTGCGCTGTCGGATCCGGAGATCGTAGTCAAGGAGATGGAGACTTGTCTGCGGATCGGACTTGGCTCTATCGGTCGCAAGGACCTCCCCGTTGCTCGATACACCTGTATCGCATTGATGCGAATGACCGAGAGCAGGCAAGCGAAGGGTGCTGAAGCCAAGCCATCGATACGGTTGCCTAACGACCACGCTGTTATCTCCCGACTGGCAGCACTGATCGAGGTTCAGAGCGAGAGCAAAGATTGGTACGGGCTTGCCGAGCAAGTCGTTGGTGCGATCTACGCACTGAGCAAACACCCGGACGTGAAGTGCTCGGAGATCTTGCGACGAAAGACAAGAGCAGTCTTCACTGCAACGACAAAGCGAGCGCCCGCTAACGTAGAAACGACGGCAGCCGAAGAGGAGAAGAGCCAGGTGGACGAAGACGGCGATGTCGAGATGAGCGATTTCCCCACGCCTCCGCCCGAGCCGACACAAGTCGAGGATGAAGAAGCAGCGACAACTCCCGAGTCCGCAACTGGACTCTGCCAATTGCTCTTCGTTGTCGGTCACGTCGCACTGAAGCAGATCGTGCACCTCGAAATGATCGAGCAGGACTTCAAGCGCCGGAAAGCACTGAAGGAGAAGGCTGCCGATGCAGCGTCTCCTACAAAGAAGACGCCTGGCGCGAAGACGCCCGCAGCAGGTCGCAAGTCAGCAATGAGTAAGGAGGAGAAGGCTGCGCAAGAGGCCGAGGATGAACTTGATCTCATGGCTGGCACAAACGAGGACGACTTCGCTGACGCAATAGCGCACATTCGAGAGCGTGAGTTGTTGTACGGCCCTTCATCATTGCTGGCGAACTTCGGCCCATTGGTGAAGGAGATATGTTCGACCAACACGGCATACCCATCTGCAGAGCTGCAAGCGCAAGCGGCGCTCTGTATGGCGAAGCTGATGTGCGTCAGCTCGGAGTTCTGCGAAGCGAACCTGTCGCTGCTCATCACGATACTGGAGAGGAGTCCCAGCGCGACCACTCGATCGAACCTGGTCGTCGCATTAGGTGATATGGCTGTTTGCTTCAATCACCTCATTGATGAGAATACGGACTTCCTCTACCGGAGACTGAGTGACTCGAGCCTACAAGTCAAGCGAACATGTCTCATGACATTGACCTTCCTGATCTTGGCTGGGCAAGTCAAGGTCAAGGGCCAACTTGGGGAGATGGCCAAACTGGTGGAGGACAATGATGAGCGAGTCCGTGTAAGTCATTAGCATCACAGCTCACGTTGCACAACTACTAACGATTTGCACAGGACATGTCCCGGACCTTCTTCGCCGAGCTCGCGGGCAAGGATAATGCAGTCTACAACCACTTCGTCGACATGTTCTCCCTCCTCTCCTCGGACGAATCACTCGAAGAAGATCGTTTCCGCCGCGTCGTTAAGTTCCTGGCGAGTTTCATTGAGAAGGACAAGCATGCCAAGCAGCTGGCTAGTAAGCTTGCGCCGAGACTTGCGAGGGCTGGCACTGAGAGGCAGTGGAATGATGTCGCTTTTGCGCTAGGGTTGTTGCCGCATAAGAGCGAGGAGATTGCTAAGATGGTTGGGGAGGGGTGTAGGGTTGTGGAGGCTAGTGCTTAGATGGAAGGGGGGAGATGGCATTAGGAGACGGTAACGGAACGCAGATACCCAACATGTACATTTAATGACCACGCTGCTTCATCGTCTGGCGTGGATTGTGTTGTGGTACCACAAGTGAAGCCTCTTGCTTGGCGTTCTCTCGGAAGACGTGGGCGCTCCTGCCGGAGTCTGTGGAGTAATCGTGTCCCCACGTTCAACTTACATCCTTTCGACCCCATCTAGCCGGCGACTTTCACCTCGATCGGGTCACGGCAGAGTGTGCAGAATAGAGTGAATGCATGAGAGACGTGCCGTGAAACACCTTCCGGCGGCTAGTCGATGTGTGGTACATGTAGGAGCTGTCCGACCTTCACTTTCGTTCACCAACTCCCTCGTGTAACGAGTAACATCACCGTAAGGTTCTAGCTTGCTGACCTTACCAAGCAGCCAACCCAAGAGAATAGCTCTAGCATAGATAGGATAGTCGAGTTCAACGCAAGTCGGGCAATCGTCCGAAATGGCCAGCAACGGAACAACAAATGGCGCTGCGCCATCATCAACAAACGGGACCACCAGCAACGGCACCTCCGACACCTCCCCCCTCCACATCCTCATTGCAGGCGCTGGGATCGGCGGCCTCACAGCAGCCCTCGCCCTCCGCCAAGAAGGCCACAAAGTCACCCTCTTCGAACGCTCCCAACTCGCCCGCGAAACCGGTGCAGCAATTCATCTGGCTCCCAATAGCAATGGGATCCTCCGACGGCTGGGCATCTTCGCCGAGAAGTTCGGCTCGAATACCTGTGACTTCATCACGGAGTATGACAAAGACTCTAATCTTGTGCGGAAGATTCCCGTGGGGAGGATGGCGGGTATGTGGGCTAACCCTTGGTTGCTGGCGCATCGAGTGCAGTTGCATGAGCAGTTGAAGAAAGCCGCTACGGGGGCTGAGGGGAAAGGGACGCCGGCTGTGTTGAAGGTTGGGATTAAAGTTGTGGATTTTGATGTTGAGAATGCGACTTTGACGCTTGATGGTGGAGAGGTGGTGAAGGGTGATGTGCTGCTTGGGGCTGATGGAGTGCATTCTGTGGCGAGGGGCAAGATCAATACTGAGATCAAGCCCTTCCCATGTGAACAGAATGCTTTCCGGTTTCTGCTGCCCAAGGAGACCGCGTTGGCAGTGCCCGGGTTCGAGAAGTTCCTGAAAGATGAGGGTGAGCTGGCATTCTGGTATGGCCTGAAGCGGAGAGTCGTCTTCTACCCTACGTCGAGCAACACGCTGCTCAACTTTGTGTGCATGCACCCAGCGGCCGAGTCTAATGCCAGTGCTGCGAGCGCCGACTGGGATCAAGGAGCTAGCGTGGAGACGCTAGTGAAGTGCTATGATGGCTTCGACCCAGTGCTCGTGGAGTTACTGAAGAAGGCAGATTCGAAGACTCTCAAAGTCTGGCCATTGCTCGACATGGACGAGCTACCAATGTGGCACAAAGAGCGCCTGGCACTTCTTGGAGATGCAGCACATCCATTCCTGCCGCACCAGGGTCAAGGTGCAGGGGTGGCGATGGAAGACGGCGCAGCAATTGCTTGTGTGCTGCCACTTGGCACTCCGCGGGACGAGGTTCCAGAGCGTCTCGCACTGTACGATAAGATCCGCCACTTCCGTGCGACTGAGATCCAACGAGTTTCGCGTGTCCTGGGGATGGACAAGAAAGATCATGGAGTCGATCACCAGGCTTTCACAGCCTACAACTTTGGGCATGATGAGTTTGATAATGCGAGACAGAAGTTCCGCGAGTATCAGTGGGCCAAGAACCCTCGGGTCTATCAGCGTATGCCCATAGCGTTCGGCCCGATGCCCGGTCCACGGCAAGACCTTCTAGGTCACCCTCGGAATGGCAAGGAGTCGACGTTCGTTACGACAAGTATCAAATTCAAGACGACGCGAACAGCGATGCAGACACTGTTCCCACCAGGTCGCGAAGGCTACTCATTCCTATCACCAGCAAGCGTGGCGAGCGCGTCCTTCTCACACACCACACTTGATAGCATGGACTGGCTCGGTGGCAAAGGCTATGATCACCTAGGTCTGTACATCCACGGTGTGAAATACACCAAGCCAGATGGCAAGGTAGTGACGGGCACGTACATGCCAGTGCTGTTCGAGAACCTTGCGGATCCGATCATCACAGGGCGAGATGAACTAGGCATGCCGAAGATCTACTCGACTATCGCGGCAGAGCAATCTGGAGACTCCGTCACCATCAAGGCAGGCTGGCAAGGCACGCAGTGGGGCTCGTTCAGCATCTCCGGACTCTCGGCATCAGAAAGCCAAGAAGGCGGTGCTGTGAGCGGCGAGCAAGACGCTGGGCTGATCGTGCATCGCTACATCCCCTCTGTCGGGCGAGGAAGCAAGGGTAAAGCAGAGTCAGATTACGCTGTCTTTACGCCGACTGGCGAGGAAGACGTTAAGGCGGAGATCTCGAGCGTCAAGACTTCGCAGACTGCGGAGATTAAGCTTGATGCTAGGGACTGGAAGAGTTTGCCTACGCTGCATCATATTATTGAGAGGCTAGCGGAGCTGCCAGTCCTTGCAATCATCAGTGCGAAGGTCGTGGAGGGTAAGGGTGTGCCTGATGTCAGCCATGCACGACCTGTGTAGGGCGAGCTAAAGTGTTGCCTGCAGGTACATGATAGATTGATTGGAAGAGAGCGACAGTGCGTTCAGCTAATGAGTCTTACTTGACCCATCCCTGACGGATCACTACACGGGCTGCCAATGCCTCTCGTATAGGTAGTGATAATGCGGCATGGTAAGCTCTACCATCTCTTTGACCAGCGCTGCATCCTCTCCGAACTCGTCTTGCCACTTCCGCTCCACTTCAGCAAAGTTCACGCCCTTCGCCATCTTACCGCTGATGAAGCCGGAAGACTGGATCAAAGTGCTCTGGCTGGCGTAGTACATTGGGTGTGTCTTGTGGAGTTCGTCCGGGGTAGCCGCGGCCCACATCGTGGCAACATTCGTGGGATCAAGTCCAAGCGTGGAAGCCAGAGTGCGGACGTAAGCTGGATTTGCGAGGGAGTCGAAGTCCACGACATATGTCAGTCGACCCTGAGCTTGAAAGAAGTCATACATGACCCTACTCCAGACTAGATTTGTGGTGACCAAGTAGTTCGGCCGACCACCGCCGCCTGAGAGGCTCATCTTTGCCAGAGTTCGATAAGCTGAGGGTACAGCGAGGCGAGGGTCTCGGATGCTGAGCAGGAGTTTGGTGTTTGCGGTCAAAAGAAGCTCATCGGGAACCACAGTGAAGTTCTCGCTCGTGGGGCTAGGCGTAGAGATGTTCTTGAGGTATTGCAGGATGGTCTCGGGTGCGACGGGAAAGAAAGCATGGCAGAAGATGAGGAGGCTATGGCCCTGTCCTTCGTCTCAGCAGTGTTCACAAGAGATATGATGCTCACGAACATTCTTTTCCACCTCCTGATTCGCGTTGCGCCATTGAAGCAAGCCCTTTCCGATTCCTTGACTCCATTGCTCTCTAACTTGCGGGTCCACACCATCGGAAAAGTCTGCGGACTGCAGCCAGGCGATCTGTGGTCCACGACTCTCGCTGAACAGACGCTCCAGGACTTTGACGTGGGTCTGGCGCTCCGTGAGCATGCGTAGCAGCATGTGACCTGTACACGAGAGTCAGTAATGAGTTTCTAGTCACGTAGGGCCGTTGACATACTCCCGCTGCGCGGCTGGTCGAAGAACAGGATTTGGGAAGGCATCGCGTGCTCGATGTTAGCAACTACCACCATACTCAGGTGTCGTTCGAGAGGAGGGATCTGCTCGCTGATATGCCATGCTACTTGTACTTTCGTGGACTAAACATGCTGCCTAGGCGTATACTGCTGACTATCACGCAATGGTTCATCAACGCAGGCTTACCACGACCTACGCGTATGATCCTCTTGGCAATTGCTCGTAATCAGAGCCTGGATGCATCCTGAATCTGGTCAGTGGCAGGGTTACTCCACGGTCCATCTCCGTCGATGCCTGGTTCTGGCGCTGCTACTCATGTCTCGAAGTTCATCAAGGTCGTCGTCAGCTCTATGAACGGATTGTTTAGGTACTATCACGCCGTAGGCATCAATGTTTCTCTTATTGCATCCTGACTATGGTCGTGCTGCCCCTCAAGTAGCACGAAGCTACTTATGATTCGACGTTCGATCATATCGGGTCCTCCTTCGCTAGACGCTGGTCCGAGTCTCCGAACGCCAACCTTGATCAGTCAGCAAGCCATCGACCTCACTCGGCTTCCCCGCTCTGATAACTTGCATGTCGACTCCTCGCAGCGATCCTTTTAGGTCGGCGGAGAGTAAGTCCGCCTAGTGGCAGATGAGCAAGCCCTTCGCGGAGTACAAGTTCCGAGAACACGACGGCGTTTGAAGGTAATGCTATGCTCTATTCCCCTGATCCATCCTCTTCCTATGGTTCTTTTGCATGATCGGCTGCTCCTGTGCTGCTGCCACGCTTAGACTCGAACACGCCTCGTCTCAACCTGGGGCCATTCCATATCATAGGATCTCCAGCCGAAGCCATGTCGCTATGGTACACGTTCGGTATCGCGCTGTTCGCTGCGATAGGGACGTTCCTCTTCGGGTTCGACACGGGCATCGCTACAACCACTATTGCGCACCAAAGCTGGATCTCATACATGGGCCATCCGAGCGCAGCTCTGACCGGAGCCGTGGTTGCGGTCTACATTGCAGGCGAAGCCGTCGGAGCACTAACGCAGACCGCAATTGGTGACCGGCTTGGTCGTGTGCGATTCATGCAGATGATGTGCGTGATTGTTACCATTGGGACAATTATACAGACTGCGAGTGTCAATCTGCCCATGTTCCTTGTTGGTAGAGCTATCGCTGGGACTGCGGTTGGCGGCATGGTCTCCACAGTACCAATCTACCTCAGCGAGATCTCGAGCCCGGAGCATCGAGGCCTCATCGGCGGTATCTCTGGTTGTGGCATCTCATTTGGGACGATGATGAGCAACTGGGTGGGCATGGCTTGTGGCTATGCTCCGTATGGTGCTACGCAATGGCGACTCCCGCTTGGTCTACAGATCCCGTGGGGTATTGTCATGTTCATTGGTCTCGCAACCTTCATGCCCAATTCACCTCGCCAGCTCATTCGGCAGGGCAAGGTTGAGCAGGCCCGGATCGAGTACATTAGGATTCGACGAGAGCTTGACAGCTACGCAGTTCAGGAAGAGTTCGCACTCATGCGAGCTCAGATCGAGTACGAGATGATGCGAGAGATCAAGTCAGTGCGCGAAATGTTCTACCTGTACCGTCACAGAGCTCTAGTATCGATCGCAGTACAGACGATGACAAGTTTGACGTAAGTTGGTCCGCAATTATATTGATGAAAAAATAACGTACCTGATGTCGTGAGCTGACATCCAGTCCAGTGGAGTCAACGTGATCCAATATTACCAAACGATTCTCTATAAGTCGCTCGGGATTCCTCCGGCAACTATTCTCGCACTGGCGGGCGTGTACGGCACACTGGCCTTTCTTTCTAATGCCATCACGACAAAGTATCTCACGGATCAGTGGGGTCGCCGCAAGATGATCTTGACTGGCTTGAGTGGCATTATCTTGATCGAGATCTACGCCGCGGTAATGCAACGACAATTCCAGAATACGGACAATAAAGTCGGGAAAGGCTTCGCGGTATTGGGCATATATCTCTTTGTGGTGACCTACTGTAAGTCGCACGGCTGTGCGGGTGAATTGGCTTCAACTGATACCATTCTACAGACGGCTGCCTCAACTCCACAACCTGGCTCTACGGCGCCGAAGTT
>JAVRRP010000229.1:0-23304 GCA_036872775.1 Oleoguttula sp. CCFEE 5521
GCGCAGCTCTGCCCACGGCTGGAGCATGCAAATCTGTCGATTTAGCACGAGCCAGAAGGGCTCCATCAGTGTGGCGATTGCTATCGGAATGTAATTCTCGAGGATCTGGCGGACGATGGTGTTCTGCGAAGGTAGAGCGATGCCGTTGTTGGTGGTCGAGCGGACGAAGAGAGTCAAGCAGGCAGCGACTGCAGCAAGCTGGAACATGAGGAAGATGACACCAGTCCAAGAACGAAGCTCTGCCGGCCGGATGCCTGCACTCATATTGTGGGACTTGTAGCTGGTGTCGAGATCGTGTCGCTCATCTAGTAGTAACAACTTCGGGGAGTGATCCTCAAAATTTGCATCTCCAGGGACATAGTTTAGAGTCAATTGCCGTCCAACGAGCGCGGCGTGGAGCGTCGTGGCCGAGCTCTGGTCTAGAGCTCTCGCGTTGCTTGCAAGAGCACTGCTGCCTTGCGATAGCTGTATCAGGGCCGCTATACTGGCCGGATCAGTCTGAAGCTTGTTAGCTCGCGTGAAGCAGCTCCAGATGACCCATGTTGCAAGGACAGTGACAAACGCAAGCAGTGCTGTAGCGGCGTATGCAAACCCAGGAATAACGACCATGGCCTGCGTGGTATATGTCTGTGTGCCGTCCGAGCTTCTCGCACGGTCTAGGTCAGGCTTGAGAATGTCAGCCAACTGACGAGCGAACAGTAACCGGTAGGCAGCTTGGAAGGTAAGGCGCATGGTCTCGGGATCCATATAATCATCCATTGGCCGCTGATGCGTTGCGATAGCGATAGGGATCATTGGCGACATTCTCTGGAGGTTCAGCGGAAGATCCTGCATTCGACTCTCTTGGCAAGGAAAACCACGAGCAGGAAAGTTGGCGCGTGCGGACAGGTTTGTATTGCCAGCTGTCAACGCCCACTCCAGTATCGTAGTATTGAACAGGTCTGGAGGCAGCGCTGCTTTAGCAGACAGCCCTTGTATGCTCAGCACCCGCTTGTCTCGAGCAGTGACGGTAGCATTCACCTCCTGTTGATAGAAGTCTGCGGTGCAGAACAACTGCGTCGATACCGCCTGGCCCGCGATGGGGTAACTGTCATCGACGCCGGCGGCTATCTGCTCTGGAGTAGTCTTACTAAACCGTGCCCAGAAGGTATCTCTACAGTAGTCATTGAGGTACCAGTCAGCCGTTCCGTCACTGTCCATGTGACCTAGATATACAGCCTCATAGATCTTGCTGGTGTCACTCGTTTCGCCGTAACGATTAGCCGGATTGTCCGTAGTGCAGCCTGACGAGCTCGTGGACGAGACGTGACGGGAGACATTCACTGTTGGCGGAGTCTCGCAGTCAAGATCGACGCTATACATCGTCGTTACGCCTGTGTAGCTGAGTTCCGGACTGCTTACATTGACAATCCGACTTGGCTCGACAGCTGCAAGGATGTAATCGAGGGTCATGTAGTGAGGCGTGGTCTCATTCAGCCAAGCAATATTGTATACTGATTGGGGGTATGACGCGGTCACCTCGCCCTGTTCCTGGGTCGTTATGTGGCCGGTGGCTCGATATATAGGCGTTGCATCATGGACTGTGACTGTGCGTACCGCGAAAATACCGGCTTGGATTGGCGTCAAACCCCAAAAGACTAGCACCATAATCATTAACGTAGCAAACACAGACCAATTCTTCCGTCTCACAGCCTTCAGCGGTACCGATGCCAGGAAGTCGAAAGGATAATGTAAGAGGATAGATTGCTCTGCGGTCGCTCCTCCAGTCTTCGATAGCTGGAAAAATGGCTCGAGCCGCTTGACGTCAAGGTCAACCCACGTCCACAGGAAGCTGTAGATGACCGGAATAAGCGTTGGGAGGTAGAGATACAGGAATGAGGTTCGAAGTGGCAGTTCGTTGATGTTCGGAGCGAAGAGAATGCCCTGATCCGCTCGACTCCGAAGTAAGAGCCATTGTATGATCGCGATCAGGGCCAACGTGATCAAGATCAGGCTGCTCAGATAGGGTAGTCGCAACGTGATAGGTTTCCAGGCTTTGGCCGAAGACTGGGTCGATCGTGCTGTCTTGTCGCTTGAGATCGAGTCCACTGGTGTCACACATGTGTAGATAGCTTTCTTCGCCTGAAGTCGCACTTCATCTTCGACGTGGAAGCCATGGACCATATTAGCTCGACAACAAGGACGGCCTGCGTCCGATCTGTCCGACCAATGAAGTGACGAAGGAGACCAAACAATGATGACTCCGTACGAGCAGGAGAATCGCGAAACAAGTGAGAGCCACGCATGGCTGCCTTCGCGGACCTACATATCGTTGTACACATCATTGCGGGACAGCATACGCACCCCAAAACAGCGCTGTGCTCTACGGGCGCGTACGGAAACAGCATTGCTGGCATGGCCTACTTGATGCCTAGCACAATCTCGGTAAGAAAACATCTGATGAGCGAGACTGATGACATGTGTACGTGATGCAAGTGGGCCGGACGGAGCTTGGAGGAGTGGGCAGAGGATGTAATTGTAAGACAGAGGAGATGGGACATTACTTTCAGTCTTGATGCCTCAGGCGTGAAACAAGGCATCACGATAGACGCCAAGACTTCGGATCCACCACCTTCGAATTTGACGACTAACGCCGACATAGAACGCTGTCGACGATCGGTATACTAACACCACAGCAACGATGTCGAGCCGCCCTACCGTCACCGTCCACGGCGCCGATGGCGC
The DNA here is from genome assembly GCA_036872775.1 of Oleoguttula sp. CCFEE 5521. NCBI lineage: Eukaryota > Fungi > Ascomycota > Dothideomycetes > Mycosphaerellales > Teratosphaeriaceae > Oleoguttula > Oleoguttula sp. CCFEE 5521. The sequence continues at coordinate 2,725 of JAVRRP010000229.1, forward strand.
CGCTGGCAACGATACCCTCACCCTCCCTCAGGTCTTCAAGGCCCCGATCCGCCCGGACATCGTGCAGTACGACTCTTTGCTTTGATGGAGGGCCAGATTACAGAGCTAATGAGGATACAGGACTGTGCACACCGGCATGGCGAAGAACAAGAGGCAGCCGTACGCTGTGAGCGAGAAGGCTGGACACCAGACTAGTGCTGAGTCTTGGGGTACCGGTACGTGGAATATTGCAGAAGAAGGCGCATTGGGGGCGATGGAGATGAGGATAAGACTGACAATGAGCAGGCCGCGCTGTTGCCCGTATCCCGCGTGTCTCTGGTGGTGGTACTCACCGCGCTGGTCAGGCTGCCTACGGTAATATGTGCCGCTCCGGTCGCATGTTCGCTCCTACGAAGGTGTGGCGCAAGTGGCACCAGAAGATCAACCTTGGACAGAAGTGAGTTGCTCAGTATATTCATCTACATGAAAGCGAGCTGACAAGACGCCAGGCGCTTCGCAACTGCCTCCGCTATCGCTGCCTCTTCCAGCGCTGCTCTCCTCCTCGCCCGTGGTCACCACGTCACATCCGTCCCTGAGGTTCCTCTCGTCATTTCCAGCGCTGCCTTCACCGACGGCTCCATCAAAAAGACCTCGTCCGCCGTCGCACTGCTCAAGTCGGTTGGCGCAGACGCCGATGTAGAGAAGGTGAAGAACTCGCGCAAGCTCCGTGCTGGCAAGGGCAAGCTCCGCAACAGGCGCCACACCCAGCGTCGCGGTCCTCTCGTCGTCTACGACCCCGTCAAGGACGGCAAGGACATCGTGCGCTCCTTCCGCAACATCCCCGGTGTCGAGACTTGCGACGTCTACGCCCTCAACCTTCTCCAGCTCGCCCCAGGTGGTCATCTCGGCCGCTTCGTGATCTGGACGTCGTCTGCGTTCTCCGCCCTCGACTCGATCTACGGCAGCACCACCGAGCCGTCAGAGCTCAAGCGCGACTTCCTCCTCCCCTCCAGCAGCGTCGCACAGCCAGATCTTAACAAGCTCATCAACAGCACTGAGGTCCAGAGTGTGCTTCGCCCGGTCAAGGGAGGCGCCGTCACCAAGCGCGCGGTCGTGCAGAAGAAGAACCCGCTCAACAACAGGCAGATTCTTCTCCGTCTCAACCCGTACGCTGCACAGTACTCGAAGGATGGGCTGGGTCACGTCAAGGTGGACCAGGGCAAGATCGCGGCTAAGGATGCTACGTTTGAGTCGGCGCTGCACGAGAACTAGACGCAGGTGTCTTGTTCGTGCAGGAGGAGGTGATTGAGATTAGCGGAATGGCCGGATGTGGTGCTACGTAAAGGTAGCCCGCCAGCGAAGCAACGTTCATTTTCTCTATGTCATGCACTTTCACATTTCCCTTCACCTGGTGTTTCTCATGGTCGTCAATCTTGCCAATGAACGATAAGGTAAGTGAACGTATCCAACCTTAGCAACTCTTCACTTGTCCTACACACGCGTTCACTGAAGGAGCGACAGCTGGCAGGCCTGAAAACTCGCGGTTATGAGCTTCGCTTTGTGCGGAGGCAATTCCCGCAAGGCTGAGCTCGAGCGTACAACAGTCGGGCTGTACCGTTGGTGGACATATTCGTCGGGGCGCCGGATCACCTACAGCTCGGAGTTGCCTCCCTTTTAGCGCGCAGGACCCGGAAGGCGGCACAGCGTCGTACAGTACCTGGGAAGATGATGCGCAAAGAGAGCGCCAGTCGTTGCGCTGCGATGAATGATACAGGATCGCGTGCGCGTTTGAGGTCCCGATCCAAGCTATCGGGTAGCCGCGTGTGTGCGGTGATGGGTGCCGGTGTGGTGTGCTCGTTCGTCCACTTACTTCGCACTCACGGTCAACAGCTGCATCTCTGGGGGCGGCATCTCATGTCATTTCCACAGCGACGGCAATCTTATCAGATATCAGACCACGCGAGGCCACGAGTTGGTCGGATAATCCTGATCTACCACAATAGCAACAGCTCGGTCCATGCAATCCTTCCCGATAGTCGTCCGCTTGGAACGAGATCGCCATATGGGCGCGTGCGCGCCGCACGATATCGACTGCGGCAAGATGCATGGCGATCAAGCAGACGTCGGCCTTGGTACGCCTTGGTATGTCTGCAAGGCGCAATATGCTTCACACACAAGCCATACGTTGAGCGCTTCTCAACCTTCGACCCATCGCTGGCGCTGGGCACAAGCTGCTGTGACCTGACTCCTTCCTGATCACAAGACACTCCTGCAATACCACCAAACTGCCCAGTCGTCACTTCCACCGCTCGTTTGGCGCAATCTTATTTGGGTCTCAAAGTGGGGTGCGCTAGTGACGCAGGTACCGAAGCCAATCACCTACATCGACCTCCTGCCAAACAGCCACCCTGCGTTTCACACACCTCACGTCCAGCTGCTCCTACATTCCAGCCGCCGTCCGCCCTGACTTCCACTCGCCACCTGCTTTCACAAGACACCACGCTCATTCACAATCGAATCTACTCAATTTCACAATAGCTGCTGCGTTGAACGTGCCAAGCGCTCGGACAATAGGCGGTCTATCCACATTCATTTGCAGGGCAAAGCGAATCTTGGAACGACATACAAACGTACAGCACCTACACTCAACACAACCCGAATTCGAACGCGTAGAGAGCTCAGACTGGATCTGGCTTATATCTGAACGATCCGCAGCACTGCACCGTATCATCTCCATCACTGCGACTGGACTCGCTGCTGGTAAACCCAGTCGACCTGACAAGACCGCCTCCCCGACCTTGAGATGCGCAACTCCCGCGTCGCCACGGCGCTGGCCCTCGTGGGCAGCGCATCAGCCTTCTGGCGCATGCCATGTCGCTCACGTACTGGACTCGCTCGTATGGATCCCTTGATGGACCCAGGCGAGATCTCTGACCATGTCCATTCGATCTTCGGAGGTGGAAGTGAGTGCTGCTTCGCTCTTGCCTTCCGGGGCAGATTGAACTAACCCTGCGTTAGACTTCGGTATGACGACCACGTACGAGGACCTCACGCAGACCGGTGGCGACCTGAACTGCACGTCGTGTGGGGTCATCGAGGATCAGTCTGCGTACTGGACGCCAATGTTGTACTGGCAGTCGGATGATGGCAAGACCGAAGCTGTGCAGCAGGTTGGCGGAATGTTGGCGTACGGACTTCTTGCTTTGCCAGTCATGTGCAACACTGACAAAGTTCCAGCTACTACCTGTTGTACCTCGACGACTTGAAGGCCTTTCCCGAGGGCTTCCAGATGATCGCTGGCAGCAAGAACGTCCGCAACTTCACCGGTAGCTTTCCTGATGCAGAGCTGAGCAGCTGGCCAACGGACCCGACGGACCAGTTCTTCCTGCAACAGCGCGCGATTGGGTTCAATTGCCTGAACTACAACAAGGCCCCTGAGCCGTCGCTGTACCGTCACCAATTTCCCGATCGCGACTACCTCGATGCCAACTGCCTTAGTGGTCTTCGTCTCGAGCTTGCATTCCCGAGCTGCAGTAACGGCGAGAAGGATTCGCATGACCACAAGTCGCACATGGCATACCCTAGCTTGGTGAAGGAGGGTAACTGCCCCGAGGGCTATGACACCCATCATCCGTTCATCTTCTACGAGAGCATCTTTGCCACCAATGAGTACATCGGCAAGGGCGGGAGGTTCGTGCTGTCGTATGGTGATCCAGTCGGCACCGGGTACCACGGCGACTTCATCATGGGATGGAAGTCGGCCGACTACTTGCAGAGCGCCATTGATGACTGCACAAATGACTCTGGCAATGTCCAGGATTGTCCTCACTTTACACTCCAGGACGATAGCGATGCCGCCAAGTGCACTTTCCCAGTGCCTCATGCTCTGAAGGGCGAGGACTGTGAGGGTCCTCTCGATGGACTGCCAGTGGATGTTCCTGTCCAAGATGGCCCGCAGCCTGCTACTGCTTTCCCGATCGCTGGCCGCGGCGGTGCTCAGACTACCGGGCTGCCATCGACCACCGCCGAGACGTCGTTCGCCCTACCGACGTTGACGTACTCCGCTGCAGATCCATCGTTCACCTCGACTGCGCAAGGCGGCATCATCGTTGCCATGTACTCATCTGGCGCGAATCGCCTACACGCCGAGGCCGAGCCCACCTCCTCCAGCTACGAAGCGCCCACATCCAGCTATGAAGCGCCCAGCAGCACTTACGTCGCTCCGGCCTCATTGATCACAGAGTCGCCTTCGATCGCCGACGCCGCACCAGCCGACGACATCATCTCAACCACCACATACACACAAGGCAACGAGGTTGTAGAGCTCTACATACAAGAAGTCGAGGTCACTGTCACGGCAACCGCAACAGCGCCCTCGAAGCACCGCCGCCACCTACACCAGCACGTCCACCACCAGCGCGGCGCACGCCGCTAGCCTTGGCGTTCGAGCAAGTGGATAGCATACACTGGCGTTCTGCATAGCCGGTGTTCTTTCAGCGCTTCATTGAAGGCACCTCTGCGTAGTGCTTTCGCGGGGCTGGTTCTCGCGTGTACAAAACTTCCGACGATGGTATGTGGTGATGACGAAGCTTCTTTCTTCTGACCTCTTCTTGCCGGTGGTGACTGCTGTGTTGGGCACTGGGCGTGGGAATTGCGAGGGATGGATACCTCATTGGGATGCAGGGTGGGCTGGGATGATGAGGGTGTGCTGTATATAGCCGGCTCGATCGACTCGTGACGCGGAGTGCGCGCGAGGGCGGAACGCAATGGACATGTGCTTCTGCAAATCCCATCGGCTCCTCATTTTCCACAATACCCATCGCGCTGATGTCCTCGTAGGTCTGTTCACGTTCACGTCAAGCCGCTCGCCAAGCCCCACTTTTCGCCGGACCTGTCGGCCGAGCCGCTGCATTCAAGTCCTGCACAGCCTTGCCACCTCAGCAAGCAAGATCACAAGGCACCCTCGGCCCTAACAAACATGCAGCCACACCGGTGCGGCTACTGCACGTCAAATACAGCAGGTTGGGTTGCTTGGCTGCGGTTCGCTGAACAAAGATCATCAGAATGCCTGAGTCACCGGCAAGCTGCGCGGCGTATGCTTGTTTCTGCAGCGTTGTAGGCTGCCATGCGTGACTAGCTTCTAGTGCGTGGCGAGGTACGTAGACTATGTATGTATAAAGGTAGGTGAGACTGTCTCTTTTGTTCAAGTATCATAATTGAGTTCCGAGCCGGAGGTACGCCAACAGCAGTGCAAGGGAAGAGTCTGTCATTACCTGAGACTTCACTGTGTCTCATCGCCTGCCCATCAGTGTTCCGCGAGGAGAGCCTAGGGTATCAAAGGGACGCAGCTCTGCTGTTACGCATCACTGTCGACATCAATACCAGTCATGGACTTCCGCAAGCTATCGCGAGCCCTCCCATCGATGGAGGGTGCCAACTCGTCGCACCCACTCAATATGACCGACATCTCGCCCAACATCCTCGATGCCCTCATTCCCGGCTACAGCTTGATCTCCACCTACTGCCAATCTGCTTTCGGTCTGGACATCTCAATCTTCGTCACTCTAGGTGTACTCGCCATCGCCGTCTCTAAGGGTGGCCGCTATATTGTTGAGCAGCTTGAAGCCGGCTTTCGCTACTTCCTAGTTTCCTCAGTCTACATAGATGACTCGGACGACCTCTTTGACATGGTGATGTCTTGGCTAGACGCCCGCGACTCCTCCAGGTATCACCGCTCCGTGACAGCCAAGACTCAGCGTGGCAGCCAGTGGGAAGATGCCAATGATTTCTCCTCCTCGGAAGAAACTCTCAGCGCCTCGGGCCTCTTCGACTACAATAAATGGGCCGCTCGCACCCCACCTCGCTATGAACCTTACTACGGCCGCCACTTCATCATCCACAATTCACGCCTGCTAATCTTCAAACGCTCGCGCAAACCAGCGCAGCAGAATATTCAGGTCTCATGGGGAAACTCGCAACAAGACGACATCCTGCAGCTCGACTGCATTGGCCGTACGACCCAGCCCATTAAGTCTCTGCTCCGTGAAATCAAGTCCTGGAGCCTTGAGAAGAAACGCCACACCACCACCATCCGACACCCGACGCCCAAAGACCGTGCTAGGTACGCAGGTGCTTGGAGCAAGACGTCTTCCCGGCCGAGCCGACCGATGGACACAGTGATATTGGACTCGGCGCAGAAGAAGATGATTGTGGAGGATATGAATGAGTTTCTTTCGCCTGCTTCGCCGCATTGGTACGCTACTAGAGGTATTCCCTATCGGAGGGGTTATCTGTTCCACGGGCCGCCAGGGACGGGTAAGACGAGTCTGAGTTTTGCACTTGCTGGGATCTTTGGGCTGGAGATCTATGTTATCAGTCTTACGGAGGCTGGGCTGGGTGAGGGAGATCTGATGGGGTTGTTTAATGGATTGCCCCGGAGATGTGTAGTGTTGCTAGAGGATGTTGATGCTGCAGGGTTGGTCAGAGACGGAAGTGCTGAGGATGGAAAGGAAGGCAAGAAGGAGAAGAAAGATGAGGCCGAGAAGTTGAATGGAGAGGCAAAGAGTGATTCGAAGAAGGAGAGAGCTGTCAATGGAGTCAATGGTACGCACGTGGTCAACGGTGTGAAAGGCAAAGACGACGGCAAGACGAAGTCTGACGATAAGTCCACACCCGATAATCTGTCAAACTACACCCTCACTGATCTTGCACGGGAGATCAAGTCCCTGGGATCTACTTCCAACGACAAGACTTCTACACCAACACCAGCCAACAACCGTCGCGGCCGTGGACAAAAGTCCAACGACAATAATAACAACAACAACAGCACGACGCAAGGCATTACCCTTTCTGGCCTGCTGAACGCCATAGACGGCGTCGCCACCCACGAAGGTCGCGTGCTGATCATGACAACAAATCACCCGGACGAGCTGGACGCAGCGCTGGTCAGACCTGGCAGAGTGGACCGGCGAGTAGGCTTCCGCATGGCTATGAGGGAGCAAATTAAGGAGCTTTTCATTCGCATGTACACAGCTACTCCGTTGACCGCGCCAAGTACTACCACAGGCGCAGCTGCGAAGAGTGTAGCGAAGCAGGAAGCAGCGGCAGTTGATGATAAAACCGACGGGAAGCTGACGCAGCTCGCGGAGGAGTTTGCGGCACTGCTGCCAGATGACACGTTTACGCCTGCGGAGATCCAGAACTTCCTCATGAGATGGAAGAAGGAACCTGAGACTGCGATTGAGACAGCAGGGGAGTGGATGAAGGAGGTGGCGGAGGAGAAGTTAAGGTCGGAGAAGAAGGCCAAGGCAGATAGTGATGGTGATGATTAGAGTCGCAAGACGTATTACGAATGACATAGACACGCTTTGCATTTTGACATGGAGCTGTAAGCATGAGTCGATAGATTGGCATTTCATATCAGATAGACTACGGGAGGAGGCTGCAAAGCATCTAAGCGGCGATCTCAGCAAGCCCCTCAAGAGCCTCAAGCACACCGTCGTAAGCCTCCTTCTTGACCAGAGGCGTGTTAGCGCCACCGGGCTGCAGGAACAGGTCACCGTAGCCCTGGCCGGGGAAGGTGCTTGGGATCCAGGAGTAGGTGTCTGTAAGACAAAGTCAGTCCGTGCTGTCAATTGAGTATACTGTGAAGGAATCGACTCACCAACAAAGTCCCAGACAACCACACCAACACACCTCGCCACGCTGACACAAGCTGAGACGGTGTTGTAGTAGTCCAGCTTCTGCTGCGACTCGCTGGCAGCAGTGGCCGGTAGGTTGAGTCTCACATCAAGCTCCGTGACAACAACGTCAACATCAAGCGCGGTGAACGCTTGCATGTTAGCCACCTGGTCCGCCTTGGCAGGTGTCTCGCCAGCGATGAAATGCGACTCAAGACCTACACCATCAATCTGCAGACTTCTAGACTTGAGCTCCTTGACCAGGCCCTGCATAGCGATAGATTTGTTGCCAAGGTACTCAATGTTGTAGTCGTTGACGTAAAGCTTAACGGCGAGGTTGTTGGCCTTGACAGCCTGGGTGGCGGCATCAAAAGCTTGGAAGAAGTACTCCTCGCCGATAGTGTTGTACCAGACGTTCGCGGCCCAAGCACCCGCCGGGCTGTCGGAGAGCGGCTCGTTGACGACGTCCCAGCTGTAGCAGTCATCGCCGAAATGCTCGATGACCTTGGTGACGTGGTTGCGGAGCGCCGCCGTCAGTGTGGCATTTGTCCATGGCACGGCTGGAGAGGTGACCCAGTCGGAGAGCTGGTTCGCCCAGATGAGGTTGTGGCAGCGAATCTCCTTGCCGGAGGCCTTCGCTTGCTGCACGAAGTAGTCGCCGCCCGTGAAGTTGAAGACGTTCTGTTGCGGCTCGGTGGCGAAGAATTTCATCGTATTGGCTGGGGTAGCTTCGCCGAACTCGTTGGCGTTGTTGAACTCGGCCAGGTAGTATGGGTCGGCGCCCTCACCGGTGCCGGGGATGTCGGCTGCGGTACCGAGCCAGCGCTTACCGGCGTTCTTCGCGGCAACATTGAGGCCGGAGGCTGTGGCCGTCGGGACATCGGTGGCGGTCTTAGTGATCGTCGGGTTGGTGTTAATGGTCGACGACGTGGTCGAGGTCGCTGAGGTGACGCTGCTGGGCGAGCTTGTGGCCGATGTAGCGCTGCTGGATGCAGAGCTCGACGAGGACGAGGTGCTTGAGACTGACGTAGAGCTCGACAACGGGGCAGAGCAGGAGCCGGTTACGGTGACAGTCGGCTTGAGCGTGGTCGTCTTCGTCTTGGTCTCAGTCTCGGTCTTGGTCTCGTGAACAGTCGTGGTCTTGGTCTTCGTCTCGTGCTCGGTGGTGGTTTTCGTCTTCGTCACATCTGTGGTGCTGGTCGCGGCCCAGTTTGGTGCAGCGAAAGCTGTCGAAGCCAACAGACCTAGGGTCAATAGCGAGCGTGTAGTCATCTTGGCGGTTGTTCAAGTGAAGTCAAGAGATATGATCGATGAAAGACGTGGATCTAAGGAAGTTGACAGGGTGGCGCGGCGGACATATATGCGCACTCACAGTGGTCAATTAGCCTGGCCTGGTCGGCGGACCGGCGGCGTGCGTGATGCATTGTCAATCACTAGCTGAGCCATAGTGGTAACGGTCTGTCGACATCTGCCCCGGTGCAGGGAGCGATCCGGATAAAACCAGTGGATCTCTGTACGGAGGATCTGTGGGTATGTAGTCGGAACGACACAATTTTGCGGACCAAGCCGTCAGCATGCACTCGCACCTACCGCATCCGAATGACTGACCCACAGGTCAGCAGCGCAAGGCAGAAGTCAAGGAGTTGCTCCCGCGCCGAGGCCTCAAAGCGAGCGCAGTAGATCGCGTTGGAAGACTGGGCATTGATCCACCCACCCAAGCACCACCAAGCATGACAAGCTCCACAAACAAGCCGCGCCGGGGCAAAAGGCTTGGAGTCCCCACAGCGCTAGCTCCAGGAACGAGACGGTGGGTATTCTCCAGGTCCGGAGTTTGCGTGGCGACAGTGTGGAACTGCAGGGTTGTGTCCGGGTAAAGTGAGATCTGGCGGACGAAGTGGAAGCAGTGGCGTCGCTAGCGTGCAAGTGGAGACAGACAAGCTGCAGCAAGCATTGCTGGTGTGTCGCTCAAATGCTTGATTGAGCCGCATCGCAATATATGTGTATGACAGTGCGTGAGGTATGCACGGGTGAGGTGTGGCGAATGCTATCTTGTCGCAATTCACGGGCGGCTTCCGTAGTGATGATTGAGCACGTTGTAAGAAACAGGATCATGCAACGCAAGCTAGCGCACCACGAGCATTTGAGGGCGACATTCGAGATTGTACGAGTCAGAATGCTCATGCAGGTACAGTGCTATGAACGTTTCCATCACTCTTCAATGCCGGCTTGCCGAGTCTCCGGAGAGCCTCTCGTCCGCGACCTCAGTACCCGGCTATATGCCACTTTATCAGTCTCGCACGCGACATGCGCAAGTGACATGACACGGTTCGCTTGCTCTGCGGCAATGGTCCACCCCGGCTCCATCTGCAGAGCCACGTGGAATCCCGGCTGCTGAACTGGGCTCGACAGATTGCCGGACGTGCTGTATTGCAGCTTGTCTCTGTCAAGCTTTGGCTTGGCGATCTATGTAGCTCGTCTCCCGGTACTATAGCATCCAGCCGAGATTGTGTATCAGCCATGTCGCAAGTCAGCAAGCTTCAGAGCAGGGCGTGTTGGAGATAGAGATCGCTCCCAGCTCCAGTAGTCGCGATAGAGTGTAGAGTCCGTTGGTACGTGTTGGCGTATGTCCAATGCGACCAGCGATGTCGATGTCGAACGTGCCGGTGTCCTTATCGGTCTTTTTGGAGAGGAGAGACCTCATCAGTGCTTGAGCCCTCCATTCGTCTTGTCTTGGTGGCCAGCCTAGTCCCTCATATAATGGGATCTGTCGCCACATCATCGCTAGGCATACGCATGTACGCATCAATCGCCGCCGAGAACGCCGCGAACCCCGCGCACCCAATCGCCATAGCCTGCGGGCCCCCTCCCTTCGCCAGAAACCCCCCAGTCAAACACCCCGCCGCAACCCCATTATACAGATCATTCTTCGCCCTGAAGCCCTCAATAGCACATTCCGTTCCAGCAAACACCGCGCCAATGTACCCGAAATTCCGCGCCGATGAGTAGGACGCTTTGCCCATGTCCTTGAAACCTGCCGCGAGCTGCTGCCGGATTGGGAGGGACGTGAGAGCGGGGTTCATGGACGAGGCGGTCGACATGGGGGTGTCGTAGCGCATGGAGGACATGAAGAGGCCGAAGACGCCGCCGAGCGCGAAGCCCATGCCGCCTGCTATGACGGTCTTGCCGGGGCAGGATTCCATCGTGTTTTGCATCTAAGTGGGCATGGTTAGTATGGATTGTCATGTCCCCGAATGTTTGGGGGGGGGGCCTACCAGGCGGATCATCTGCTGCTCTTGCATTTGTTGCGGGTCTTGAGAGGCGGTGCCGCCGCCCATGTTCATCATCCCTGGAAACGCCATGATAGGCGACTATGTATTGGCGCGAGAATGAAGCTGCGTGGGTCACATACGATAGAGGGCTTTGATGGTGATGGATAACATTGAAGCACATGAAAGTCTGACCTCCGGGCGGAGATAACTCGGCTTTATCGCCCTCGGTCATGAAGAGATGCACGACAGGACATGAGGCCACTTTCGATAAACGATATGTCAAAGGTCCTAGGCTTCCTATACAACAGTGGTCTACACCACCATCCTAGGACCTCTCGCTGTCATCTCCTCACTTCCTCAGCACCACTTCATGCTCCTCCCCCCTAAATTCCTTCCCCGGCTCCGGCGTCAAACTCCTCTCCCACTCACTCATCAAATGGCTCGCCGTGCGCCTCAGCGTAGCAGGTCCAAACTTCGCTAACGCAGGCCAAGGAATCGGCTCCTTCTTCAGTCCGCCATCACTACCTTTGATTCCCAGCCCTTCCACGCCCGACTCGCGCGATGTGGCAGAACTACTACTCCGCCTCGCCGTCGTCGGACTAGCGGTAATCTGACTATCGTCCCATGTATCCCAGGCGTCTGGGCTCGAAGTTGTCGAGATTGTGGTAGAGGGCGATTTACAGTGTGTGTGCGATTGACGTTTCTGCGGCGGTGTTTCTTGAGGAATGGGAAGGCCGGCTTCGGTGAGGAGGGCGGTGTCGATATCTACTTGGGACGGCGTGGATTCGGAGACTTCGATTACTGAAGTCGGTCTTGTGGTGGATGATTGCTTCTGTCGCACTCGCACAGGAGAGCGAGTGTGAGGGCGCTTCGTGTCAGTGGAAGTCTTACTTGTTGTGGAGCCTCTGGAAGATGGGCGGAGTGATGTGCGACTGGCTGTCTGCTTTCCTCGACGAAGTGTCTGCGTCGACGTCTGCTTACGCAAGCCCTGCGCACCGTTCTGTGTCGCCTCTTCGCCGACTGTGGCCTGCCTGAGGTCTTCCAAGAACGTCCACAGCCCGTCCTTGAAGTCTGATGCCATCTTTTTGCCCGTCTTGATCAGCACGTCTCGATCAACATTGCTGTTCGTGAGATCAATGTCCGCTACAGCCTTCTTTGCCACTTCAGTCGTCATGTCTGGTGTTGTCGATGCGCGCGACAGTAGCGATGGCCGCAGCTGACGTGGCCGCTCTGCTTCCAGACTCCGCTTCGTGCTCAAGCTGTCCTGACGCGGCGGATGTGACGCATCCTCCAGACCACCCCCAATCCTATGCACGGGCGAAAGCAGCGACAGCGTCCGCGCGTGTCTCGATCCCGAAAACACCGTCCGACTGGAAGTCTTAGTCCCATTCAGTAGCGTCTTGCGTCTCTCCATCTCCTGTTGCATTCGCGCACTGTTCCCGTCTCCGAATGCTTCCCGGTCAGGGCTCGCCAATGCCGTATTCAGCTGCTGCAACTTCGTCACCTTCCGCGCATCATTCTTCTTCTTATGCGCCTCGTGCGCTGCCCACTGCCGCTTCAGCTTATTCAGCTCCGCTTCCGCGCGCTGCATCTCTTCCTTCAGTTCCAGCACGCGACGCTCCTGCGCGGCTATCGCGGTGAGGAAGTTGGAATCCGTAGGTCCTGTCGGTAAAGCGACCACGCTCTCTGCCAGTACAGGCATCGCCTCTCGCGCAGGCGACATGGAGAGTCTGTGCGGACTCTGCTCGCGCGGAGCTGGCAGAGGATGGATGGGAAATGTGACGGAGAAGCGATTAGGCCGGATGGGAGGCGTCCCACCGCCTATGAAGTCTGTAGCCATCGACATGCTCCGGCCATGGCTGTGGAAGCTCCTGATGCTGGACGTCTCAGCGGAGTGGGTGCTTGTCGAGGGACTGGCTGGCGGAGAGATGAGGCGCTCGGGAAGGGAGACTTTGCCATTGCCATGGACCTTCCTAGGCGAGATGGGCATGACTTCGATAGGTCGGTTCGTCGTCGAGAGAGCCCATCGAGGAGCGTCGTTGCTCATTGTGGGGGTATCGTATTGCCTAGGGCACGCGCCCAGATATACCGGTCTATGCCATCTCGTGAGGAGATATCAATATGTCTTAGGACTTCGAGATCACCCCGAGCAAGTCCATGCATGTCATTGTGATCAATGGCGTACATTCGAGGGTCATTGACGGGCTCGTCCGCTGCTGCAAGGCACCGGGCCAACAGGCGCCGGGCAACGGAAATAGATAGGCTCTCACATCGACCACAATGACAATGCAACCTCACGCTGACTACATGCATGAGGGTAATCAGCAACTCCCGGTGTCCTGAAGTGGCATGTATGATCGTGCAGATATCACGATCAGGAGGCTTTCTCATCGAAGCGTAGGAGTAAAGATTGTTTCCCTCCAATACTGTACCTTGGACTCCTGCCCGTCCTTTCAACTCAAACCACTACTATCTTCCACTCTTCCTCTCAATCTTTCAAACATGGCAGCAGAACCGAAAGCACCGGCAAAGCCAAAGCCAGTCTTCGAGCTGCTCCCCCTGACTGCAGCCGATGCTCCACGATGCGTCGACATCTACTTCGCAGCCTTTCAGAACCCGCACTCCCTCGCCTGCTGGCCGCGAGTGCCCTCAATCCGAGCCTTCTGGGAGCAAATGATTCTCGATGAGCTTGCAGAACTCGGAGCACACTGGCTCAAAGCGGTCAGGGCAGGCAACGATTTACCTGATAGCAACGCTAGCAGCCCAGCAGCGGAACAGATTGCAGGCTTTTGCAAATGGGTTGCACCCAAGCCTGGCAAAGTTCCAGACACGACGCTGCCCCAGTGGCCAGCGGATGCCGATGGTCGACTATGCGACGAAACATTCGGTGCATGGGCGAAGGCTCATAAGGATCTCATGAGTGGTCGGGGCCACTGGTGTACGACAGTCTTCGAATAAAAGTAATGATGTGAATCTCAATCTGGCTACTAACACGACCTCCAGATCTTGAGATCGTGGCCACAGACCCGACCTACCAAGGGCAAGGTGCGGGCTCAAAGCTAATGCGCTGGGGCCTCGAGCAGGCGGATGTGAAAGGTGTAGCAGCCTACCTGGAAGCTTCGCCCGATGCAGTTGGATTGTATGAGATGCTCGGCTTCTGTGAAGCTGGCAGGACGGATACGTATATAGACAATGAAAGGGTGAAGGGAGAGTGGTATCGGAATCTGTATATGCTACGCCCTGCGGCGAAGATAGGCGTATAGAACGGCGTCATACCACAGACATGACGACCAAAGGGGCGTCACTCTACATCTGTGACGACCTATCGTGCGATGCGGTCAATGCTACCTACATATACAGCCCAAGTGCCATCTAGCGAATGTTCCGAGTGACATGACTGCAGCCCAAGTTTCTTGACCGAACCTGTGTTTCAACTGTGGCATTTGCGGTCAGCGTCTTCGCACGTCTACAACATGACCTCACCACCCTCCTTCGACGTCTCCCTCGGCCTCGACGACACTCATGTGCTCATCACAGGGGGTCTCGGCCTCATCGGCCGCGTCGTCGTCTCCGCCTTCCTTGCAGCCGGCAGCAATGTTACAGTCATCGACCTTGCGACCTCCAGTCCCTTCGCCGCAGACACCCCAAACTTGCTAGTTCTACACGGCAGTATCTCAGACGGTCTTTCACTAGACACTCTCTTCACTCAAGCTGAAGAGAAGTATGGCCCAGTGCACTGCTGCGTCGCGCTAGCGAGTTTAGACTTGAGCGTCTTGCCTCAAACCGAGTCCCTGGCTGACGCCGATCCGGAGATCTGGCGCCGTGTCTTCGACGTAAATATCAATGGCACCTTTCTCACCGCGCAGCGCTGGCTCCGCGGCATTCGCTCCCTCCCCGCCACTCCATCTCCACGAAATGTCAGCTTGATCCTGATAGGCTCCGAAGCGGGCTCTTTCGGTGTGCGGACTATGGCTGCCTACGCCGCTGCTAAGTCAGCGGTGCAAGTCGGATTACTGAAATCTCTGGCTGGGGATGTCCCTAGAGTGCTAAAGGGGGCGAGGGTCAATTGTGTGGCGCCTGGAGCGGTCAATACCGCGAGGTTGGCGGAGGAGAGCAGAGAGTTTTGGAAGGAGTGGAGGTGGAAGGAGGTGGAAGCTACGTAAGTGCTTGAATGCTGCTTGAGGCTGACAGCTCTACACTTGCGGTCGCTGACAGGACACAGTGTGCCGCTTGCACGACCTGTACCGCCCGAGGATGTGGCCGGGACGATACTGTTTCTGGCTAGCGAGAGGTACGGTGGCAGTGTGCATGGACAGGTCATCTCTGTTGATTCTGGGAAGAATGGCACTGTTGCTTGGGGACTAGGTGAAGCGGCAGCACACCATGTTGTATGAACTTTAATTTACTGCTTACCTGCTGGGACTATCATGATGAGCGCGAAATTCATCAGTGAGTACATCCCGATTTGAATATATCAGACTCCTGCCCATGAGGACCCCTTGACTGAGCTACCTGAACTTCAGTGTTGCAACAGTCGTTTCCACCTGCGATGCTGGTCCCTTCTATCCTCTCTTGAGCAGGCGTGCTGGCTCGTAGTCATACACAACACGTGGCTCTAGTCTCCTGCCGCCTTATCCGCTGCCTCTGTCACGGTGTTCGAGTCCGGCCTTTCTTGTTCGATGCCCGGCCAAAGAGTGCCATCCGCACGTATAGTCAAATCACGAATGTCAGCCGCCCGCGTCCACCGCGGTGGTAGCAAGCTAGCATCATCTTGCATGTATACGCCCGTGGCGTTCAGATATAGCCAGCCCAGTGGCAGATAGTCGGCGGGCGGGATTGGACCAGTGTCCGTACTGCGTTGCAGGACATCGAGTCCTTGAGCAAGGTCGAAATTTGGTACCGTAGACTAAGCTGGCTAAACATACCTTTTAGCAACATAGAAAGGTGCAGTGTCAGCGTAATAAAGGGAACATGTGTCAATATCACTAGACTAACTCCGGTCCATTCAGTCCCCTGCCTAGGGACCTGACTCGCTACACTAATTGTACACTCGCGCGGCCATGCTCGTCGCCCAATGCGTCATATCAAGCCCATCCGGAAATTTCTACTTCGGCGCCTCGTTATTCTTGGTCTTGGAGGTGTCTGGAGATCCCGCATCCTCTACAACTGTCTGAGTCTCAGCATCTGCGGTGGTAGCTGGCTTGCCCACCAACGCCGAAACAGTCTGCTCTGTCGCTGCGTTGCCGGCCATCGCAGACTTAGGGCCCTCGGTCTCGGTAGATGCTACCCCAGTGATGCTCTTTACCGGAACATCTTCGTCATGCAAGAGTGCGAACTCTCGGGCGAGCATCTCCTCGGTGAGGTCATCACGAAGCCACTGCTCTTGCATGCGCGACTGTGCAAGCATGTCCTCTGTCTCGCGTAGCCGACGATGAAGATCGAAGTTCTCAGCTGTCAGGTCGCGACGCTCTTGACGCAAGATGTCAAGCTCCTCCTCGTCGTATACGCGGACTGTTGGCTTGCTTGGGCCGGCGACGACGGCCTCGTCATCGTATGCGCTCTCTGAGTGGCGCAGACCAGATGCCCTGGGAGTCGCCTTCTTTCCATTCGACGCAGAGGGCGTCCCGAGGAATGACTTGGGCAACGGAGATGGTTTCGGGTGGGGCGAGCGTTTGCCCTTGAAGCCGGAGGTATCGACCTTGGGCTTGGGAGTCGGGACTTGGGGAGTGCGTCCGCTGCGGATGGAATCGCTGTGGAAGGTGCTTGGCTCGCGGGCTTCTGCGCCAAACGAAGGGCGCTCGGTACGACCACCAGCTCGACGATCAGCATTCGGCCCGGGTCGTGGCGTGCGCTGCTCACGCTCCTCGCGATAACGGCGATTGTACGCCTCGGACTCACGACCCAGGCTGTCAAATATCTCTTGCCTACCATGGTAGTCGCGATCGTCGTTCCCGGTGCGAGGTGTCGTCCCAGTGCCATACATCGAAGGGTGCCCGTACGGGACACCAGGCGTGAATCCCGTGGGCGGGAAGAACGGCGGACGCAGGGATGGTGTAAGGCCTGTAGGACCTAGCCCTCCCCAAAGACCTGGACCCATGCCGGTGCCGTACACCACTCGAGGTGTGAGACCGGTGCCGCCGAACGCACCAACGAAACGAGGCGTCATGCCTGTGCCGCCATGGCCGGCCATCGATGCGTATCCAGTCTGGTCAAAGGGCTCAGGAGTTCGGGGCGTGAAGCCCGTCGGCGGATACCCACGGAAGCGAGGTGTGTAGCCTGTGGGTGCCCGGTCAGTCTGTCTTGCGTCCCTGCCGATGGCGGGGATTTCGCCCGTACGAGCACATGGGTAGTATGGTGGTCCATAGCCTCGACGAACATAGTCGCACTCGTAGCAAGGGCATTGTGAGGACATCTTGCAGATGTTCCGGTGCTGTTTTGTGTGTGGTCGATTTGTGTGTTGTGGATCTGTCGGTCGGAGATCGTGATTGACGGTGAGCGATAGGTAGAGCTGAAGGGAGATGCAGAAGAGGACGAAGGTGAGGCTGGAGTGGTAGACAATTACGAGACAGAAGAAACAATATTTAAGCTAGCTCAGTGCCGCTGTGAATGCTGGCGTAGGCAGTCCCTGTCGTTGTCTGAGCGGCGATGATTACACCGCTGGCAGTCGCACATAGCGACGAGGGTATGCCGCTCTAGCAATACGTTCTGGAAGCAGTGAAGGACGATTACAGAGCTCTTCTCACTGGAGGATGTACTCACCATTGGTTCTGCTTGCTGGATCGCTTGCGTTTACACCTCTGGAGTCATCGCCAGCCATCCGCTGACTGTTCCAAGCACTTAGCCTGCTGAGCAAGCGATTTGAGCTTGCTCACCCTAGCCGTCTGATATCCTCAATCAGGTCATCTCTTGTGTCAGTGTCATCATTTCTCTTCAGCAAAAGCGATCTGCCCTCTGATGTCTCTCACCAGTCCTTTGGCCTCTTCCACTTCAACGCCATCTTGACAGAGCTCATTTGCCAGCTCCATAGCCCTCTCGAGATCACCTTGCCTATGACACCACCTCGCGAGCCAGAGCCTGGCGCGGCTAGTAATCTGCATAACCCCGAGCCCGACGTCGCCTTCCTCCGGACCTTCTTCTTGCGCCAACGTGAGCTCCATGTAAGCAGCTGCTTCGTCCCAGCGCTCCTCACGCTCATACAGCAGAGCAATGTCGTATAGAATCTGCGGGTCCAGTGCACCTCCGACAGCCTGCGCCAGTGGGTCTGAATTACGTGAGCCAAAGCTTGAGCCAGTCTCGACTTGGCTGCCGACAACAAGAGCACGCTTGTAAGCCTGTATAGCCTGTGGAAGCTTGTCGCATTTACTGTAGGCATTCGCGACGGCAGCCCACATCTTAGGATCGCCTGGACAAAGTGCAGCCGCGCGTTGGTAGTAGAAGAGGCTGTAGCTGTAGCATTCGAGCATCTCATAGCCTTGACCGAGTCCATACCAAGCGCGGTAGTCCTTGCGATTTGTGTCAACGGCGCGACGGTAACTCTCGATGGCTGCTTGGGTGTTTTTGAGCTCGATGTATTCATGGCCCATCAGTGTCCAGGCGGCTTGGAAGTTGCGGTCCAGGGTGAGTGCGCGGCGAAAGTGCAACACTGCTTTCTCGTGCTCAGAAATGAGTGAGTAGTAATTGCCGAGAATGCAATTCGTCTCCGGCTTGAATTTATCTGTGTTGCTCGCCATGGTCGCAAGGGTCGCAAGCTTCGGACGGCTGCCTTGTACGTACAGCAGGTTGCTGTAGATCTCGAGACCTTCCAGCCGATGAGGATGATCCAGGATCAGGCCATCAAAGAGCTGTGTTGCTTGCTCATGGTCTCGGGAGTGGTAGTGTAGCAATGCCTTCTGCTGTTGGAGGAAGGCGGATCGAGGGAAAATGGCTTGTATCTGCGTCAATGTATTGTACACTTCAGGCGTCGACTGGAAAAGCTCTTGGTTGCAGAAGATGTTGAACATGAACGCCATGATGTCTCGTGGTAGATGCTCATTGATCTGCTGCAGCTCCTCGATCGACCCGATTGCAGCAGCCAACTCCTGCCAGGCCGCCCAGTTGTGAGGGTTGACGTTGACACTCCTCAGTAGCCACTGCTTCGCCAAATTCTCTGACTTGTTCTTCATGAGTACGAGGCCATACAGGTAGTCGAGCCACCCTTGTGACTTCGAGGTGTCTTGTAAGCCACCGCGAGCATTGAAGTACTCCTCCAGCACAGATGCAATACCGGCAGCCTCCATGTTAGCAGTCACAGGTCCGTCAGCTGGTCCCAAGATGGTCTCTGAGTCCTCGAGCTTGCGTTTCTCACCAGACATGTATCGTGCATACAGTGTAAGAAACAGAGCTTTCTCGCTGAGGTTCTTTGGAATTGCCAAAACGACAGGCTTTGAGATGGGCGATGGGCCAAGCGACAAATTCGACTTGCTCTTCGGGTTGGGCGTCAAGGACAGGCGAGTAGGAGGCACAGCATCTTCGCGGATGGGCGTACCATGAGGGATTTGATGTGGCAAGAAGACTGCAGCACATCGATCATACTCCCTACAGTCGAAGAGCGACTTTGCAAGCAGATACCGGGGCCGCTCCTTCGCTTCAAGTCTAGACTCTCGACCGCTGTGTTTTGTCTGACGTGGCAGCGGTCTGTCGTCAACATCTTCATCGATATCGGTGTCTTCTGTGTCGTCCGGATCGTTCTGGGAAGAGTCGGCAAATGAGTTCAGCAGCTCAGCTGACCTTTGTGAATCAGCTCAGTCTAACGACAGGCATTTTGGACAACTCTCACCATTTCGCAGCAAAGTACAGACATCTCTCGTTGCACTCGACAACAGCTCGCTCGAGTTGTGCTTCCAACTCGATCTGCTGTCCTGATGAGAGGGCCATGCCTGTTGACTGATATCTATGGTCAGGTCAGAGACGTCGAACGGTCTTACAACATCATCAGGAGTTCGACTTGAGCGCGTCACTTTGAGTTGGGCAGGAAACCAATTGGGTTTACAAGATGTACATGCTACGCGTGAAGCAGGCGCGTCTATCGACAGTCGCTTAGCACGGCTATACCCGACGCTACGACTCAAACCCATCACTGGAACCACAAGAACTCTGCTCGATGTCTACATCAC
This sequence comes from Oleoguttula sp. CCFEE 5521, assembly GCA_036872775.1. NCBI lineage: Eukaryota > Fungi > Ascomycota > Dothideomycetes > Mycosphaerellales > Teratosphaeriaceae > Oleoguttula > Oleoguttula sp. CCFEE 5521. The sequence continues at coordinate 22,804 of JAVRRP010000229.1, forward strand.
TGCTCTACCGCTCCATCAAGAACGCATCCTCTTCAATCCTGCTTGACATGATACTTCAACAGCACTTCAACATCCGGTTTCTTCGCCGTGTGATTCTCCTTGTTCACCGGCGGCACCCCAGCGCTGTTACCCTTCCTGTCCACCAGGTGAAACTCGTCAAAGTACGCCACGAAGAACGCTGTCAGCAGATTGTTCTCCAGTTTCGCGAAGCGCATGCCGAGACATGGATGTCTCGCCAAACCCCATGTCATGGCTCCATAATGCTGCTTGCGGTCTTCCGCTCGGTCTGGAAGGAATCGGCCGGGATCAAAGCGATCTGGGTCGGTGTAGATGTCTGTGTTGAAGTTCAAGTCGCCAACAGCATACGTGACATAGGCTCCTGGCGGGATCACTTCGGTGCCGTTTTTGTTCAACGGAATAGCACTATTGGAGATGTTCTTTCGGAAAGCATTGCCGGCCGATTGCAAGCGGATAGACTCCTTGAGGCAAAGATCGATCATC